>JAADXK010000226.1:0-33757 GCA_023337805.1 Globisporangium barbulae
ACTCCATTGAGCTGAAATTTCACCACAAGAACCTCCTCATTGCACTAGCATATCCAAAAGGCAGCTCCACAAGCCAGAAACTCGAAAACAAATCCATCACTTTCGAAAAAAGTGCCGTACTTACGATTATGGCGCACACGGCATCATCTGCTCTGTGGTCACGAACCCGAGCCAACGGGCATTATGGCTACAGGAGGACTGCACTGCAAGAGCCCGAGGTACTGCATCATGAGCCGCTGGAACGCCGCGTGGTGCGCACTGCTCTTCCGCTCTTGCTTCTTTACAGCTGCAGCAGCCTTTGAAGTCGCCTCTGGTACCCGACTCTCGTCTTCGGAAGCACCCAAATCGGCTCGCGAGATCTGGTCGTGTGCGCGAAGAGCTCCGGGCGTGTGGGTTTTCACTTTGCTAGTCTTTGATGAGCTTTGGTAGATATCGCTTCCGGTTTCGAAGTTGCTATCAATGTCGCCACCGTCTTGATCGTCACTGAGAACATCAAGACGTACGTCTTCGTCCTGCTCGAGCTCGTCGTCTCTTGATTCTCGGAGTCGCCTTCTTATCAACCGTTTCCTTATTCGCATTGAATGGAGTGGATACGAATGCTGCTCCGTCTTTTGGGTCTCGACTGTAGAGTGAACACGTGCACGAGATGCGTTCCGAGGTCCAGGGCTAGCATGTGCAGTGGACTCGTCCATCTCCGCCACTCCAGATTCAGCTTCATCTCCACTCTCTTCCTCATCGCCAAGTGTCATGTCTTCGTGCCACTCTTGCTCCACACAATTACCACCGCTTAGGTCCACATCTCTCTCAACAGCTCGCACTCCATCATGTTCGCTAGTGCCTTCTTCACTCCAGTCACTCTCCGATGCGGAATTACTGGAATCATCACTCGAAAGTTCAGTAGGACTCTCGCTTTCGCTTAGTTCACGCCGGCTATCGTGGGTCGCGAAGGCACCACCATCCACGTTGCGTGAAGAAGTCTGCTGCGCCGAAGACCCTCGAGCTGATTCTGTGCTTGTTGACGCTGCCTCAGTCTTCATCCGAGCGCTTCTCTTTCGGTGGAAGCCACTGCGCTCGATGGCTGGCAGACGCGCCAAGGTGTCGACCGCTCCATCCACAGAGTTTTCTTCAGTCGCGCTGTCAGTCTTCGCCTCATCAGCCGGTCGTTCAAGCGTTGGCAAGAACCGCTTCGGTCTCTTTCGAGTCTTCAGAGGTCGTTGCGTATTTGATACGGCGGCATCCTCACCAAGTGTTACTGCGGTCTTGTTGTCTCCAGGTCGTTGTGGGGCGCGCAGTCGCGACGGCGGGGGGCGAGGCGACTTCCTCATCGTTGGGTCCAGACCCATGGACCGAAGCCACTCGGCCTGCGTTCCGAACTTCTTGACAGTCTCGTGTCTGTCACGCGGCTCCCCATGAGCGACTGACTGGTCGATCCTGCTCCCTGGCTCAGCAGCATTGTGCTGCGACGCTCTCCGTATCACCACTTCTCTCCGAATGTCGATCTCTGTTCATCACAAGAGGAGAGTCACATGAGTCACTCAGCTTCGAGCCATCTATGCATGAAACACAGCGCATTTTCAATTGCACACACGTACTCTGCACCGAGTACGAAAACCGCTCCGTCGGTTTCTCGAAACTTTCACGAGGCTTCTCGGGAGACTTAGCTGGCTCATGAAGTCCTCGCTCCCCCACATCCTTTGCAACGCACTGCTGCTGCTGAGGTCGCTTCACGTGGTACGTGACGCTCTCTGGTGTCGTCTCGCGCACTGCGATCGAGTGTTTGATCATGTCTACGCGCCGCTTTCTCGCCGACGTCTTGTGTCGCACACGCGTGACGGTCCGCACTGCTTCATGGTTCAGATCATCACCATCACTCCCATCATTCTTATCACCCGCGCTGTCGTTAGCCTCCATGAGCGGATCCGCAAGCTGCAGCAGCGCTAAATTGCTCCGCGCGACGCTCCCATAGTCCATCTCGTACAGATGTTTCTTCTCAGCTGCCCTTGGTGGTTTGGCTCGTTTCGTCTCTTTGAATCCCCCACCGCTCGCTTCACTCTGGTTGCACTGGGTCTCCTGCTCAGCAAAAGGCACCATGACGCCTAGTTTGCCCACGCGCGTCTTCTTCACGCGGAACCGGTCAGGGTCGTCGTCGATTTGGAATCCGTAGGACCACTGCAGCGGCGGCTCGTCCAGCGGAGCCAATGGCGACGTAGCTACACGAGCCACGGACTGCCGCGCCTCGCTCTGCTGCTGATCTTGCGCCTGGTTGATTTCATTCCTGAGATGCCTGCTGTAGTATAAATCGCTCTGATCCTCAGCCGCAGTCTCAGAGGCAGGCGTGACAGGGAGCGCAGTGCTCGCCGCCAAGCTCAACTGCCGCACAATCTTCTCCTCGGTCTTCAGATCGGCCTCATCGTCGGTCTCCCGGAGCGCGCCGCTCTCGTCCCCATCCGACCAGTTCTTCCAGTCGTCGAACGACGGTGGCATCATGACTTCAGTCGAGATATCAACACCGTCAGTCTGCTGTTCATTACCCGTTCCAGGCATGGGATATGACGCCAACTCTGTCACGGGAATCGCATCACTCTCAAGATCCACGGTCGAGTCCAAGAACGACTGCCACGCTTTCTCGACGTCCTTCGTGTCGCCGTCACCGTCTTCGTCAAACCGGCTGCGCTCGCGCGCGTGCATGTTCTTTACTTTGCCAAGGCGCGACTTGCGCTCCTGGAACTCGCCTCCTGATGACGTGTGTGACTTCGACTCTTTCCGCTTCGCCCCTGACACGGACGCTCGCTGGCGCGCACTCTGCAGTGTCGACGGCTGGGACTCGGACAGAGAAGCATCGTCACCTCGAGACGCGTTGCGCGACGAACCACCGGTCGAGGGCGGCGTGCTCACGGACACCGCCCGGGTCTTCTTGCTGGACGAGAACATGCTCTTGCGCTTGTCGCTCATCTCGGGCGTGCTGCTCTTGCTTAGCAGCGCGAGTCGGTCCCGCTCTTCCTGCTCCTGCTTCTCGCGCTGCTGCCGCAGCTCCTCCACGAGCTTCCGCATGCGTCGCGCCTGGAACTCCTTGCACGCCTTCCGCCAGATCGTCTGCAGCTTGAGCGCGCAGCGGTTCTTGAGCAGGAAGCGCTTCATCTCGAGCTCCTCGACCGTGCGGATCGCCTGGTCTACGGGGAAGAGCGCCACGTACTTGGAGAACTGCATGAGGTCCATGAAGCCGATGCTGTGCGCGTACATGCCATCGCGCTTGACCTTGACGAGGTTAAAGATGTCGCTCGGTAGCTCAACTGTCTGTCTGCGCATATTGGCCGTGCTCGTGAGCTCCTTCATGAGGCTGTTGGTGGTCTTCCCAAATAACTGGAGCTCCTCAATGCGGTCGTGAAACGATTCCTGCGACCGCACCCAGCGCAGCACGTTGCGTTTAACCATGTTCGCCGCCGCGCGCTGCCGGATCGTCTCGTACGCGTACGAGTGCTGCAGTTGACTGCCTTGGTAGCGGTCGCGCTGCCACGTGACACTGCGCTGCTCGAACTGGTCGTCGCTCTCGCGCTCTGCACTACTACCACTGGCTGCACCGCCGTCCTCGTCGTCGTTGACCTCGTTCTCGTCCTCCTCGCCGCGCTCGCTCGTGTCGAAGATCTCGTCGCGCTCCCACTTTTCCAGCAGCATGCGCGCGTCGACCGCCACTTCCGCGAGATACACGTGGCCATCCTGCAGGAACTGGAGTTTCTCCAGCATGCGCACGATCGGGTCCAGGTTGTGGTTCTCGCTCGGCTCGAACTCGTACAGCACCTTCTCTACGTCGTCCGCCCAGGCCAGCAAGCGGGCCTTCTCCATGGAACTCAACGACGCGCTCGAGCTGCTGCGCGCGGCCGAGTTGAGCTCGGCGAGCTCGCGGACGCGGTCGATGATCACGTCGACCGACGCCTTGTTGTCCTTGCGCATGAGGAACTCGTGGTGGCGCGTCTGCGCCTGGCGCTCCTTCAGCCGCGACGTCGGCACGCGCACATTGTATTGCTCCAGCAGCGACAAGCGCCGCCGGATGCTCGCCTGATTGCGCCGCCGCGCGCATTCCAACTTGATGTACTCTTCCTGTAGCAGTAGCAATGGGTGAGCAAGAGGTAGCACAAGATGGGTGCGCTGCACTGATGTCATCGTACCACGGTCTCGGCGAGCGTCGAGAGCAAGTACAAAGGCCTCTTCGTCACGGGAGACTTCGTTGTCATCGCGCTCAAGCAGCAGTCTGAAGAGCGCTGCGCTACTCAGCCAAGCGGGACTGTCGTGGTATGTTGAGACGACGAGGAGCTCTTCTCGAGAATGCACACTCCGCCGTGTGTCTTCAAGCCCCAATCAGAAATAGCCACGGTACTTATTAATACACCAGCGAGGCAATAACATCGATGCCACGTCGATCCGCCACTTACAGCAGCGACTCTAGCTGCACGCTGAAACATGGAGCCCCATTCGCATTAAGCTCCGCGCAATGCTGCTCGCATCGTTTTCGGTTGCCGCCATTTGGTCTGCAAATTTACCCTATTTGGTCACACACCCTTGTTTTGTCATTGTGAGATTTTGTGATTCAGATACTTTAACTCTGTCTGATGTTGAGTTATGCTTTAGGCTGAGCACACGAAACCCAGTATTGTCACAAAGAAACAGACAGCAATAACGAGTGATCCACGACTCAAGCAAACAAGGCGAAGGCGATCCAGTGACGCACTCAACGAGCTGAACGATGACGACGGAAGAACGAGTGCTGACGGCGGCCGAAAAGCGCGCTGCGCGCCGCGCGCGAGTGCTGGCGGGTGGTGAGAACCGCCTGAAGCTCGTCACGGGCCAGATCTCGACGCTCAAGGAGAGCGGGAGCGGAAACGCGGCGTCCGCACTGGACAAAGAAATGGACAGCGCGCTGAATGAGCTGCTGGACGCCACGGAGGACACCAAGAGCGCGAGCAAAGCCAACGACGATCAGGAACAGGAGGCTGAAGTAGAGACGGACTCACGCTTTTCTCTGCGTCCGGACCCAGCGCAGAGACGACGAGAGGCTGCGCTGCGTCGACAGACGAAAGAAGCCATTGTGCAGGAGCTCCTGGCGCCATTGACGGCAACCAAGAACATCACAACAGAGCCGACCGTTGCTACGGCTACCAGCGCGTCATCTTCTGAGGTGGCGACGACAGCACCAAAGCCTGCAAAGGCATCAGCGACGTTCAGCCGCCACTCGATGGCGCTGAAGCTGCACGCGTTCGAGGAGAAGGCGATCCTTCTCGTCATTCTCGCCGCTGCGGTGTACTTAGGTGAGTAACGTTCTTTAGTCGCCTCTGCGTTATTTCTCTGCTATCATCGTGTATCTGACACTAATCATGTGCTTCTGATGTGTGTTTGTATATTGCAGCAATGACGATCGACCTGCGCAGCATCGCGACGGATCTCGACGCGAAAGACCAGATTCTGATCACGTACCAGGAGCTCCTCGCCCAGGGCCTCCCGCTGGACTCGATTCGGCAACAAATGGAGCGCGAGCAGGTACGGCTTGCGTTTATAGGGCTCCTTCTCCCTTGCCATGCGCACCTTCCCCTTTCGGAGTACTGACATTTGTGAATCTGTTGTATCGTCTTGCAGCTGGACGCCCCCGTGGTTGAGCGCATCGAGCGCCTGCTGTCGGCGCAATTCAGCCGTGGAAAGGATCCGAACGTGTCGTTCGCCAGCAGCTTTTTGCCGAACGTGTGGGACGTGCCCGAGTTCTTCGCGTCGCTGGTGTACCGCCCGCCCGTGATCCTCTGCGTGCTGCTCGTGCGTCTGCTGATCGCGTCGATCGCCAGTGGCGCGCACTTTGCCTTCGGCCTTCCGGACGCGAAGAGCCCACAAGAGAACGACCTGGGCTTCGTCATGAATCTCGTGCTGTCGAGCAAGCCAGCACTGAAAGGTGCGCATCCATAGCTCTAACATCGTGAGGAGAGATTACTTTTGAGACTAACCATTCGTGCGCTTGCTGTTGGTGGTTCACAGGCTACCTGATCAAGTTCCGCAAGTCGCTGGACGACGTGTTCTTCTTCCTCTACGCGTTGCTTATTGCCGTCGCACTCCGAGCTATTTGGACTGCGCGCTTTGCGTAGAACCACCGCCGACGCATGGTGGAGACATGTGCAATGCTGCTTCATCCCGACATGTCGAGGCAGTAGTGGTGCATTCCTATATAGCTCTTTCGTTGCGCATTGTCAGTATATTGACGCCACATGAGGTTGCCCTCACGATGTTTAATGGCTGAAGCCATAGCTCCAAAGTGCTCGATTGTAATCGCGTTTCCCATTGAGGGCATAGCGACTGGTGCCTCCTGTCTTTTTCGTTGGCGACGAGCGCTCTAAGAAGACCGCCGGAGCTGCTCGAACCGTCTGTCTGCGCTCAACCAGTAGCAGGATTGGGGATTGTAACATCGGAATGGGCCACATCGGCGCGCAAGTGGCCCACATTCGAAAGAGCGCACCCATCCAGGGCTGCTCACAGGAAGATTTGAACCGGTGGTGACGACGGCTGCGTCATCTTTGGCGAAATTGGCTGCGCGTGGATAGTGACTTAAGTCACTAAAGAGGGGAGAAAACCTGGGTTTAGATGACGTTGAAGGTGATTGGTTTGACGTGTTCAGTGTGGACCACATCAAAAACGTAATGCTTTTTTGCTGACCTCAGCCACAAAACACAACGAAACACACACGGCGGAGGTGTTGGATGCAATCGCACTTTTCCTGGCCCCGCCATCCATCCAATCACCAGCAGTGACGCACACCCCAATCTGCTGTGTCAACGCGGTCATTAGCTCTTGCTGTGTGGTGGTGTTTCTGTGGACCTTTTGCATGATGATATGGAGCTCCGGCCGCTCATCCAATCCGTGTCCATCCAATCCGGGGGTATATAAATTTCCACGAGCAATAGATTTCCAGTACGTTCCGAATCGCTTTTGCTTGTTTGAGCGACTTGGAACTAGTATGTGAATAAGATGTCAATGGCGTCCACTGGCTTCTATTCATATTGAAAATTTGATTTGATCCAAAAGCGCACGTATATAGACTTTGGGAGGCAACATAGAGGGAGTCGGCGAACGTTTGAGCTTCGTGGCCCGCAAGATCGGTCACTTCGAGTTCTCCCGCTTCGCCCGACGATCGCACCCGTCCGTTCGTTCGCGATGTTCCGCAGCGCGCTCCTCAAGCGCTCGACCGCTGCGCCCATGCGCGTGGCCGCGGCTGCGAAGCCCTCTGTCCTCCTGCGCGCGTTCTCTTCTGACCGCTTCCAGCTCACGGACACGTTCCTGCATCGCCACCTGGGCGTGAGCGACGGCGACCGCGAGCTCATGCTCCAGAAGGTCGGCTTCTCGACTGTCGAGTCGCTCATCGACGCCACGGTGCCGCGCGAGATCCGCCTCGCCGAGCCACTGCAGCTGCCGGAGCCGCTCACGGAGAGCGAAGCGCTCGCGAAGCTGCGCACGATCGCCAACAAGAACAAGACCATCAAGTCGTTCATCGGCATGGGCTACTACGACACGCTCACGCCGTTCCCGATCCAGCGCAACATCCTCGAGAACCCGGGCTGGTACACGTCGTATACGCCGTACCAGGCCGAGGTGTCACAGGGCCGCCTCGAGATGCTGCTCAACTTCCAGACCATGGTCATGGACCTCACGGGCATGGACTTCTCGAACGCCTCGCTCCTGGATGAGGCCACGGCCGCCGCGGAAGCCATGTCGCTCTCGCACGGCAGCGCCAGTGGCAAGCGTGACTCGTTCTTCGTGTCCGCGGACGTGCACCCGCAGACGATCGGCGTCATGAAGACTCGCGCGGAGAACGTGGGCATCAACCTCGTCGTGGGTAACCCGCTGACGGACCTGCAGCTCGGCTCGGACGCCGCGAAGGAGTTTAGCGGCGTACTCATCCAATACCCAAACACCTTCGGCGACATCCACGACTACCGCGATTTCGTGTCGGCCGCCCACGACAGCGGTCTGCTCGTCTCGGTGGCCGCGGACCTGCTCTCGCTCACGCAGCTGACCCCTCCGGCGGAGATCGGCGCGGACATCGCGATCGGCTCAGCGCAGCGCTTTGGCGTGCCCATGATGTACGGTGGTCCTCACGCCGCCTACATGGCCACCACGAAGAAGCACCACCGCAAGCTGCCTGGCCGCATCATTGGCGTGTCGAAGGACTCGCGTGGCGAGAAGGCACTGCGCATGGCCATGCAAACCCGCGAGCAGCACATCCGCCGCGACAAGGCGACCAGCAATATCTGTACCGCGCAGGCGCTCCTGGCCAACATGGCGGCCGCGTACGCGATCTACCACGGCCCAGAGGGCATTGGCCGGATCGCCGAGCGTGCCAACTTCTTCTCGGCCACACTCGCGGCGGGTGTCGAAAAGTACACGAAGGCGTCCGTGCGCAACCAGCACTTCTTCGACACGCTCGACATTGACGTGTCCAAGACTGGCTTCTCTGCGCAGGACGTGCTCGAGCGCGGCTACGAGCTCGGCGTGAACCTGCGTCTGATCGACGCGCGTCGCGTCGGTGTCGCCATGGGCGAGAGCGTCGCGCTCGAGGACGTGAAGAACATCCTTCTCGCGCTCGGCGGCGAGGGCATCAAGAGCGCCGAGGACCTCAAGGCGCTCTCGACGCGTGCTGAAGAGATTCAGAAGTCGAGCATCCCGGCGTCGCTGAAGCGCCAGACGCCGTTCCTGGAGCACGGCATCTTCCACAAGTACCGCTCGGAGACGGAGCTCATGCGCTACCTGAAGCATCTGGAGGACAAGGACCTGGCGCTCAACCGCTCGATGATCTCGCTCGGCTCGTGCACCATGAAGCTCAACTCGGTCTCGGAGCTCACGCCCGTGACCTGGAACGAGTTTATGAACGTGCACCCGTTCGTGCCGGACAACCAGGCAGAGGGTTACTTGGAGATGATCGAGTCGCTCAACGCCACGCTCGCCGAGATCACGGGCTTCAGCGCCGTGTCGACGCAGCCGAACTCGGGCGCCCAGGGCGAGTACGCCGGTCTCTTGGTGATCCGCAACTACCAGCGCTCGATCGGCCAGGGCCACCGCAACGTATGCCTGATCCCCGTGTCGGCCCACGGCACGAACCCTGCGAGCGCGGTCATGGCCGGCATGAAGGTCGTGGTCGTCAAGTCGGACGAGAATGGCAACATCGATCGCGCGGACCTGGAGGAGAAGACCAAGAAGCATGCGCACGAACTGAGCGCGCTCATGATCACGTACCCGTCGACCTTCGGCGTGTTCGAGGAGGGCGTGAAGGACATGTGTAAGCTCATCCACGACAACGGTGGCCAGGTGTACATGGACGGCGCCAACATGAACGCGCAGGTGGGTCTGTGCAACCCGGGCAAGATCGGCGCCGACGTGTGCCACCTGAACCTGCACAAGACGTTCTGCATCCCACACGGCGGCGGCGGTCCGGGCGTCGGCTCCATTGGTGTCGCTGCGCACTTGGCGCCACATCTGCCAGGCCACGTCGTCGCTCCAGTCGGTGGTGAAGGCGTGGAGACCGTGAAGAAGGCGGACTCGGCGGTCAGCGCTGCGCCGTTCGGAAGCGCCGGCATCTTGCCGATCTCGTGGATGTACATCCACATGCTCGGCGAGGCCGGCCTGAAGGAAGCCACGTCGAACGCGATCTTGAACGCCAACTACATGGCCAAGAGCCTCGAAGACCACTACAACATCGTGTACCGTGGCAAGAACGGCACGTGCGCGCACGAATTCATCATCGACATTCGCCCGTTCAAGGACGCCGGCATTGTTGAGGAGGACATCGCCAAGCGTCTCCAGGACTTTGGCTTCCACAGCCCGACCATGTCGTGGCCGGTGGGCGGCACGCTCATGATTGAGCCGACCGAGAGCGAGAGCAAGGCCGAGATGGACCGCTTCTGCGACGCCATGAAGATCATTCGCCAGGAGATCGAGGACGTGCGCACGGGCAAGATCGCCGCGGCGGACTCGCCTCTCAAGCACGCGCCGCACACGGTCGACGTCGTCACGGCGGCCGACTGGGACCGCAAGTACTCACGCCAGCAGGCCGCGTTCCCTGCCGCGTGGCAGCAGGGCGGCAAGAACAAAATGTACTGGCCAACCGTCGGCCGTGTCGACAACGTCCACGGCGACCGCAACCTCGTGTGCAGCTGCCCGCCACTATCGGACTACGAGTAAATAGAGCAGCTGGACTGACTGATGCGTGCATATCCATCGCTAAGGCTTTTCAATACACCTGCGTTTGCTCGCTGCGCAGAATCGTCGTCACAGCACACGAGGTTGTCCAGCGTAGTTGAAGCGTAGTGTGCATGGAAACCCTTGAGCAAATGATAATCATTCATATTTGTTGCTCGGAGCTTGGATTTTGTCATTCTGTTGATGCATGCACTTTGCAGTTAGCCAGACATTGGACTTGTGCATCCTCTTTTGCGATACCGCTGCATTACCTGAACGCTTCGAGTTGTCGCTATTCTCTTCCATTTCGACACTATACTGAGGATCATTCTACTTCAAGGGAGCAAACAGTAGTGTCGGATTGGACTGGTGCAAGATCTCCTGCACTGCCAGATACTCGAAGCTCTGCGACTGGATGTTGGTCAAGATCCGCGCGATGCTCTTCGTGAACTGCGGGATCTTGCTCGTGTCTCGTTTCCTGCCATCCTGGCGCAATTTGCCATCCCAACCGTTGATGCCACAGAGCGTCAACCATTTCGACTCTTTTAGCATCAGCTGGTTGTATTTCTTCTTCGTCACTGGATCGTCAAACGAGGAGATGAACGCCGACAGCTTCTCGTAGCTCTTTTGGGGCTGTATCATTCGCACAGAGCAGCAAAGGGCATTGCATTATACTGTACTGCAGGTGGGCTCGCAATTTCTTACCGGCTTACCCGAAACCAGTGCACCATTCCCGCTTCCTCCTTCAGCGTCAGCATCTCCAGGAAATCCTTCTCAAAGCACATGTACTTGTAGTCGAACTGCTGCTTCTGGAGATGATTGTGCGTGTTGAAGACCCTGTCGCGGTCAGGATATGGCACATAGATGTAGTCAGATCAGACAACAGCACCCTTGCTGAAACATGGACAACGCACTCTCACCATTTTCTCTCGGTGTCGAAGATGAACAGTGCTGGTTCTAGCACGTCCCTTGGGACAAGCTGGTGTGTTCGCTCGAGCTCCGTGATCGAAAGGAAGACCGTGCGATTTGGAGACGGTGCATGCGGCCACTTCAAGGACGCTGGCCGACTGAATTGACTCGAGGCCCTAGTACTGGGCGCTACCATCTCCCGCTTCTTTGTCTCGACTCTCATCTTCGCTTGGAATGCTGCGAGCTCCTTCGTGATCAGCACCACCTGCTCGATCTCTTCTTTCCGCGTCGCTTGCTGCAGACGCTGCATTCGGCTCTCCTTCATCACGTGCTCTTGCAGCTGTAGCATCTGAGAACGCAGCATGGACAAGTTATCAGCCAACCTAGTTGTCGTGGCATCATGATAAACAAATGCAAGCATACGTACGAGTTGCTCTGGCTGCAGCTTGGTCTCGTACGCGTTCCTCGCCTTCAGCTCTGTGCGCAACTCGCTCGTGGACATTGCCCACGGGTCGCAGATCTTGCCCATGGACGAGAAGCGGAGATAGATTGTGTCGTTGTTCATAATGTCTGCGTGCAGCACGATTTTGTTACAAGCTTTCATGATGAACGTGACAAGGTACATCACAACACTTACAGTACGCATCGAGGGTCCCATCAAGTCGCAGTAGCCGACCTTTGAACGTGAAGAACTGCTCTTCCGACGGCAGCTGGATATACGGACTCTTCGTGATCGCCCACTGGTTCATGAGGAAGCTCTGCAGCTCCTCTACTTTCGCTGTTGGGGGCACGCGCGCGGGGAACTTTGTGGCTTTGAACGCCGGCGGCGCCGTGTACTTGCTGTTGTCGTCGTCCTCAGGCGCGAACGCAAACACAGGCAGCTGGCACGTCGACACGAACACAGTGATGAGCGCACTCTTGGTATCGCCGCTCTTGGCTGTGGTCACATGCGGCGAGGAAGCCATCGGTATTCAATCTGTCTCTGTGCTGCAATGTCAATGTGGAATCAACCACCAAGGGGGGGCACTTCAACATGCCCTCAGCAAAAATGAACCTTTCAACAGCAAAATCACTATTTATCTTAAAATATACCTTCTTATATATTTCAAAACTATTTAATACATATGTTTTGACCTTCTTATTTTCTAAAGCTGCTACGAACTCGTTATCCGAGATCTACACGTGGCAGCTCTGTGCATCTTCTCGTAATTTAAAATAAATGAGCACGAATTTCATCTTTTTAACCCGAAATGCGTCTAGTACGGGAATTTTCGAGGAGATTCAGGCTGTGTAAAGACTGACTGTCTCCCCCCTCGCCAGCTCTTTCGCATTTCCGAAGCGAGCGAGTGACAACAGAAAAGGAGCTCTTTGCGTCGCCGCCTGCCGTCGTCGACTGCACTTGACGACCCCTATCTCTCTCCCTTCACTCTTCGCATCACTAACAGCTTCCTGCGCGTGAGCGAGAGAACGAGCCAAGATGGACAAGGCGCTGCTCACACGAGCCACCAACAAGGAGGACTCGCCCACGCCCGGTTACCTCTACGGCGAGATTGCGCGCATGACGCAGCACTCGTACGACACGTGCTCCAAGGTACTCGACTTCCTCATCTCGCGCGTCAAGAATAAGCACCACACGATCAAGTTCAAGGCGCTGCAGGTCATCAAGCACGTCTGCCGCGACGGACGCGTTGACTTTAAGCGCGAGATGCAAAAGCACATCCCGACGATCAAGGAGTGCCTGCGTACGTTCGCACTCACTGACACGATTGCTGTACATGTGTGATTGTCATGGTTGCTAATTTCATCTATATCGTTTATGTGTGACAGAGTTCCGCGGTCCGCCAGATCCGTTGAAGGGTGACGAATACTACCGCCGCGTGCGTGACTCGGCGAAGGAAGTGCTGGAGGCGATCTATGACACGGACAACGCCCCGGGGCTGGGCGGCATGGGCATATCTGCACGTATCCAGGGCGTAGGTAACCCTGCTGACAATGTTGGTGGCAGCTCTGGCTGGAGCTCCAAGATCTGGGGCAAAGGATCGGGAAGTGACAACTTGCCCAATGTGCCGATTGCGGGTGGCCCGACGATGCCGAGTGGATACGGCGGACAGGGCCAATACGGATACCCAAGCGACCCAAACCAGGGTGGCTACGCGGGTCCGCAGGCGCCAAACACGTACGGCCAGCAGCCTCCGTACCAGCCGGAGTACCCGCAGTCGTCGTTTGGTGGACCGAATGCACCTGGAGTTCCAGCTCCGTACGGCGGTCCATCGCAGTACGGCGGACCACCACCGCCGTTTAACGACCAGAAGTTCTCCGGCATCGGGAACCCGATGTACCAAGACGCGAGAGGTACGTAATGCAGTCTGCAAATTACATTTAGACTTTACGTATGTGTGTGCTCACGATATCTCTTTTGCTCTGTGTTTTGCAGACGAGAAGGGCTTCTTCCAGGGCTTGAAGGAAAAGGCTGCGTCGAAGTTCATCAAGTCGGATGGCCGTCCTGGCGGAGGCATGAACGGTGCTCCACCTGGCTCGACGAACCCGCCTGAGGGATGGAGCTTCGCGACGAACCGCGGGCCAACGAGTGGCAACTACGGACCATCCGCTGGTGCGTACAACCCGGAAGAGACCTACCGTCCGTCCAACTACGTCGGTGGTGGCTACCGTCCTGGATCCTCGGCGTATGCAAACGACTCGCGTGAGGTTGTGAGCTCGCAATTGCGTGAGAAATCCTACGGTATGTGCTTTGCTATTCTTTTTCACACATGTTGATATCGAGTTGCAGGATTGACGCCTGACGTTTGGTTTGTGCTCGAATCCTCAGATGGCGACAGAAAGAAGGGTCGTGTCGGTGGAGCGTGGGGTGACGCACCAGACTCCAACCCGCCACCTCCGCTCATGTCGAGCGGCAGTGGTCGCGACAGCAGAAACCCGAGTTTCAATGCTGGCGGTAATGACAACCGAGAGCCAAGATCAATGTCGAGAGGTGGTTCTTCAGATTACAATTACGATGCGCAGCAGCAGCGAGCCCCAGCTGGCCCAGCATCATACGCCCAGCCTGCTCTCACCGGTCAGACTTCGGGTGCCCAATCGGACGGCTCGTACGAGCGCAACCTTGTCAACGCACTGTGTGCTCCAGGCGGCATGCGTGCGATTCCTCCAAAGGACAAGCTGGATGCGTTCGTGAAGAGTGCGCTGACGCTGGATGCTGAGATTGTCGGACCGATCTTGGAAGACTGTCTTGCTGACCAGCAATGGACGGTCGTCTCGAAGGCTCTGGCGACGATCGACACGTTGCTGAAGGCGGATGGCTGCGAAGACTTCTTCGACTACTTCTCTGAGAACTTCAGCGAGATCGAGGCGTGTGCTCAGTCGGACAAGGCTGCTGTGAGAGACCGTGCGGTAAAGATTTTGAGCGCGCTTGGTCAATCCACTGGTGTCTCCTCGGCGCCAGCTCCAGCGCGTCAATCTGCGTCGCAGAAGGCCCGCGGCAGTCGCCCATCTACCAACTACCAGCAGCAGCAGCAGCCTCAAGCAGACCTTCTGGGCGACTTTAGCGACCCTGTTCCTTCGGACAACAGTGGTGACATTTTTTCTGGATTGCAAACCTCAGCGCCAGCTCAGCAGGCGCCGGCTCCAGTTGCGAATGACGTTGTCGACATGTTCGGCGGACTGAGCCTTCAGCCGGCTGCGCCAAGCGCTGCTCCAGTTGTCGAGGCGCCGAAACCAGCCGCCCCAGCTCCAACTCCTGCGCAAACGATGGTGCTCGACCCGTTGCTGGAGCCTGTGCCGACGCCAAATCCGTTAATGAACAGCGGCTTCGGTGGCATGAACATGAACGTGATGGGCTACAACGCCCAGCCCCAGATGCAGCAGCAAATGGCCCAGATGCAGTACATGCAGCAGATGCAACAGATGCAGCAAATGCAGCAGATGCAGTTTATGCAGATGCAGCAGATGCAAGGCGTTGGTGTTGGAGCCGTCCCAATGGCGCCGGATGCCCGCGCTCGCATGGGCTCTCAGGTGATTGGCGCAGCGATGACGCCGACCGGCTACATTGCGAAGACGATCCACGAACCGTCGGACGAGTCAAGAGGAGACTCGGGCTTTGGATTCATGAAGAAGAAGGACGACTCGTTCAATTTTGTGATGGACGCCATGAAGAACAGTTGATTGTCGCTGTAAATTATCCGCCATTTTGCGAATCGTGGCCGGTGCGTGCAGAGATGAATGGTCCGTTTGAAGGCACCGTCGTCATTCTGGCTGCGGAAAATGGTTTCCCGGCGCCGCTTTTATCACGAAGAAGACAACACAAGTAGATGAGAACCACTGTGACGGAGGAGGAGGTGAGGTGTCACGCGCAAGAGGCAGAAGAAGTAAGGGGTTAATCAAACTGTTCTAGATGCCGTGTGCGTATCTTTCTTTCCTTGTCGTGGCTTGCAGCCATGCTTACATCACGATTTATTGATCGGCGACCAGCGCTGAGCTACTTTTGGAGAAGAATACGCAAAGCATCGACTGGATCTCGCCAAGCGTCTGCGCCACCACCTTCCCGCCCGCAGAGAACTGAAAGTCTTCCTCTTGCAACTCAGCGAGGGCTTTCATCAGAGCAGTGCAAGCCTGTGATTAACATCAGTGTGAGGCCTCCTTTTCTTCATGCACCACTGGCAAACCATTGACATGTACCTCTGCGCAAATATCACTTGCAGTCGCGTTGTCATTAGTATTTGCCTGCGTCAGGCTCGTGAAGCACAAGGAGGTGACGACTACGAGACAGTTAGCTAGGCATTTAACAAACCATACGACGAGCGTCCTTGTTGTTTTCCGTCTCACCTTGAGCAACGCATTCGATGAGAGGCGAGTCTTCCTCGCCTTCTTCGCACGCCACGAGAGCATCCACGAGCGTGCTCAGCAAGCGCTCGCGTGACTCTGAATGGCTCACAAACTCGTTCAGCAGCTGGGAGACGCGCGTAGCTTCCTCTTCTCGGTCGCCACCTTCGGGCTCTTCACGCGTGTCTTGAAGATACTGCAGGCAGCCATGAAGCGTGGTGAGGAGATCGTCCTCTGCCCATTCATTCTCTGCTTCATGGATGGAGATGACGTTCGGCGCCATGCACGGGACCGCAGCGGGTGAGTTTGGACTCAGTGTCGGGGATAGGGCCGCTTCCATGCTCACTCTGATCGGTGGCTCACGAAGCGCAGACGCGCCCACCGCACTGCGCTTCATGGCGTACGTGGCGAAGGCGAAGCGCAGGACGGCGTCGTCGTTGGCACCGAACATCGGTTTCCGCATTTGCGAAGCAAGAAAGGCAACTTCAACTCGCAAAGCCGGTTAATAGAGAGTGGATATAATTGTTTTTCATTTTGTAAAGGCAGTCAGCCAACAATGAAGAGGTACGAATACAGTGAGTGACATGTATGAAAGAGATTCAAGCACCTTCACCGAAGTCTGCTTTCAATGTGAAGAACGGAGTGGCTGGAGATCTTCGTTTTGGAGCTCTTCTTGCTCTCTCTTCAGCTTTCGCGTGTATAGAGTGCGGAAACAGTATGGTCCACCTGTCGGTTACCAGTTCGAGCCGCGGAGAAGGTTCTCTTGAGGACCGTAGTTCGGGCTCCAGCCGTTGGCGCCCGGTCGTTGTGGCTCCTGTGGTTTCGGACCCGGAGCTTGTGGCTGTTGCTCCGAGGGAGCCTTCCACCACGAGTCCGTGATATTCGCTTTGGGTTTTGGCTCGTCAATCCATGGCTTGGTTTCTTCTAATGGAGCCGGATTCGACTCTGGGGCCTTCCACCACAAGTTCGGAGCATCCACTTCAGGACCGGGCACACCACGCTCACCATCTCCTGGTTGTATAGGCTCGAATCGCTCTGGCTGAGGCTTGTCGAAGCTTTCGGGCTTGATGTAATCTGGGTTTCTTGGCTCCGACATTTCCGGTTCAGGGTTTCTAGGCTCCGAGAATTTAGGCTCGGGATTGCTTGGCTCCAAGGTCTCAGGCTCAGTCACACCCGAGGTCCCAGGCTCAGTTGCATCAGGGTTGCTTGGCTCCGAGGCCTCAGGTTCAGTCGCACTCGAGGTCTCAGGCTCAGCCGCATTTGGAGTGTTCGGATCCGTCACTTCAGGCTGAATGCCATCAGTGTTTTCCGTCTCCTTTGGCAGCTCGTCAAAGGGGTCGGTCGTCGGGGTCTCAGTTGGGTCAGTTGGGCTGTACTCGTCGTCCGCTGGAGCAGCGTCACTAGATTCGCTTGGAATCGACATGTCCTCGCCGATTGGAATGTCAGTGCAGTCGGCAACGAAGAAATCCTGCCAGTTCGGATCCCAGGCCGCAGCGATCTCCGTCGAAGGGTACGGACGGCGTTCGTTGTTGGTCATGCGATACAAGTTCGGGTCATCTTCGCTGCATTTGATGGCCTTCCCCTCTGCGATGCCGAAGTTTGCGCTTCGGAGAGAACTGACTCGCGCTGCAGTCTGACTCAGCGTTGTCTGAGCGATCGCATTGCTGCCACTGGATGAGTGAAGAGCGACGCCTATGACGACGGCGGTCGTGAGCAGCGCCGTGAGTCCAAACACCAGTCGCTCTCTCTTTCGCTTCACAGCAAGCGCGTTGGTCTCCACCGCAATTTGGTTAACAGTGGAAGGGGCGAGCTGAGCCTCTTCGTCGTGATCCGTTCCATAGCTTTCCCGGTTCATGGCTTTTAAAGATTGCGTCTTCAGCGATCGCTTACCAGGGTCGAGGCAAATTCAGGAGTGACAACACATTACGGACGAGCCTGAGCCTTCGGATGCTTTCGTGTGCGACGTTTTAACGGGCGCGTCGCTTGCCCAGGCAAGAAAGGATATGTTCTGAAGCGTCGTCGTTCAGGCAATGTTGAGATTCTTTGCCGCCTGAAAAACATCTCAACTATCATGAGAGTGGTGGCGATTCGTCGCGAACGCTGGGCGACGCAGTAGGAGAGCTCTCAGCCGTCCATTTGAAATGAACGGACCCAAATCGCCTGCGTGCGAAGATCGCGCCCTTCTTCATCCAGGGGTCGCATTGTGAGCGCCTTGTCAACCGTTGTCTATCATAAACATTAAAACTTGAGCACATGTGGTAAGACTCAGATCATAGATATCAGGGGTTATTGCAGCACGCAGTCTTCTCGGCTGCCTAAGAACGAGCTCGCCTTCGCCTTCTTCATCTCTGCAATTGCTTCTTTCACCTCCAGCTGCTCACGGAGCGACGACAACAGCGCCTTTTGCTCGTTCAGTTCGTCACTCAGGACCGCCAATTGCTCGTCCTGTTCACTCTTCAGCGAACGGATTTCCTAATTTTCCAAAGGGTTCAGACAACCAGCACCGAGTGAAAATCGATAATGGAAAGTGACATGGAGAAATGAATATGCACACAACAAACCTGGATCGTGCGGTCTTTCAGCTCCTCTTGCTGATCCTGATACGTGAGGTTCAGCTCCGTCGCTTGCTGCTGGCTAATCTTCTCGAGACGGAAGATTTCCTTCATTTGATCAGTGTCCTGCTCGCCGAGTTGGCGTTCGAGATCAATAATCTTTTGCAATATATGCTGCTGGTTCTGAAGAAGATCCTTCTCTTCGCGGTGGAAGTTGCGCTCGCTCTCCAGCAACTGTCGGTTCGCCTCCTGCCGCTCGCTTTCTCGACGTGCTTGGGCGTCTCGAATGGTCTCCTCGAGTCTCGTGCGTTCCATTTTCGACTCTTCAAGTTGAGCATCGAGTCGCGAGAGTGCCTCTTTGTGGAGCGATGAGACCCGCTCAATCTGGAGATGCGTTCGCTCAATCTCCGACTGCTTGATCCGGATATCATCTTGAAGAGAGTTTTGCTCGTCATTAATGTGCTCTGAGATTGACTGCAAGGCACGCTCGTACGACTCTTTCTGCTGCGCCAAGACTTCCTGTGCCGCGCGGATCTTGCCCTCGATGGACCGAAGCGTCTGTTTCAACGCTCCAATTTGACTCTCCAGCTGTGTTTCTCTGCCGCGGAACGATGCTTTCACACTTGTGCCCCAGTCAATGAGTCCCGCCACCAGCTTCTCCGACAAAAAATCGCTCAGCACAGTAACTTTGCTTGGTCCAAGTGCTTGTTCACGGTACTTCTCAACGACGTCTTCGATCAGAGCGCGGGAGTCGGTCAGAGTGTTCTGCAGAGCTTGAGCACCATCGTTGCCAGCAGAGGGTCCGGAGTCTCTGTCAAATGACTCCTCTTCCGGCTTGTACAGCTCTTCCAGCAGCGCCTTGTTGTACACCGCCGAGAGCTGTTCTGATTTCGCGTATGCATCCTCCAAGGACTTGAGCATGAACTCCGAGAGTTGTTCCAGGTATGTCTCCATGGATGAGTTGGTCGTTAGATCTTCTCGTTGCAGCTCCTTCCCAGCGACTTCCCGCGCTTTTTCGTACATCTCGTTGATCATCGCCTCTTCGATTGGTCGTGCGTGCATTGCATGATTCACTTCGACGGGTTCTGAAGCATTCATAATAGTGCAGACAGCACAGTTAGCATTAGAGCATGCAAGATTGCGTGTATGTAGAACAGTGCACTTACTCGTTGCTTCTGCAACTGCACGGTCAAAGTGCTGTTTGAAAAGATCCTTAGCACTCTCGAGCGCTTCGTCGCACTGCGTCTCCATCACACGGTCCCACACTGTTGCGATCACTGGACTCGATCCACTGTTGAATGCATCGATGTAGTTCTGAGCGAGCGACACGAGCATCGTTCCGTTGAGCAGGTTCGACATCATCTTCTTGGGCTTGAGCGACGAAAACACCTTGCTCTTCAGCACCGCCATCTGCTCAAGGAACTCTGGCCGCAGCGAGTTGTACGGCTGATTTATCAAGTCTCGAAGCAAATTCTCATCGTTGAGCGGGCGAACCATCGTGACGCAGTCGCGCGCGGGGAAGAACGTTGAGAGAAGGGTTCGGATGCGGTTCTTTTGCACGATTTCCTCGGTCATTGGTGGCTGGTGCTTCAAGGCGCTTTCGAAGTAATCACGCGGCGTCATCTTGCGCCCTTCTTCTTGCAGCTTTAGCGTGAAATCGCGCACGATCCACAGGAAATCCGGGAAGAACATCGCCAACTCGCTTCCTGGAGAAAGAACAGCAAGCGCAAACTGCAATCAGTACTTCTACAGTGCAATGGGATGTTAAAAACTGGACACGTCAATACAAAAACGCACCTTCGTTGTCGCTGTCATCATCGTTCGACGTGTGGGCTTTCGCCTGGATGTACTTGGTCAGGTTGACCACCAGCGACAGATCCTCAATCGCATTCGAGTCGATCACTCCGCGGCTATTGTAGATGAACAGCGACGAGAGCAGCAGTGCGAGTGCAAAGATGCGCGTGTCCTGCGTCTGCGATCGTTGGGTCGAGCCGAGCCCCTCCGTGTCCATGAACACGATCGTCGTGTCCTTTGGCAAGTGCTTGAATGCACTTTCTGCAGCCAGGTCTGCAACAGCCGAGAGCTGCATGGGCTGGCCCCAGATCCAGATGCCTTTCGTGCACGCGTTGACGGTTGCACCGACGTTGAACATGGCTTCGGCACGGTCTCGTCCGAGAAGCAGGTTGAGCAGGTACGACTTGCCCGTGCGATAGAGTCCGGCGATGGACACGACGGCGACAGAGCCTTTGATCTGCTTGAGGTACGCGACTGCCTCCGGTGCGATCTCGAACGTGCTGTCGTCGGACAGCATCACGAACGGGATGGGCTGTGACAGCATCGGCACCACTGGTGTCGCCGCATTCACAGCAGTGCCAGTGGCGACGTCCGCGTCGGCCGATGGAGGCCCCATGCTGCTGTCACGTGTGCTCGAGTGCGGAAATGCGCAAGTGTTGCATTTTCTCGTTGTCAAACAGCCAAAGGCAATTCAATTTTGAATTGATGCTGTTGTTCTTTGTGTCTGTTTTTGAGTGTTTCGTCATTGCTAGTATTCCTGACAGACCAGATTGAGCAGCATGATGCGCATCGCTGTCCTTCACGGCGGCGGCGTGAAGCATGCAGCGGCGCGCGCAACTGCCAAAGCCCCAGTGCAATGGCATGGGCGTGTGAGTGCGCAACAGGTTATTCGGCCCAGCTTCAGCACCAGCTCGAGAGCCACGCTGACTCAGCGACGACTGTGTCACAGCAACCGCATGCTGTGCGCTTCGATGGGCGTGATCGGCGGCGGTGTGTTGACCTCGAGCCTCCTGCAGTGGCAGCGCAGTGCGGTAGACGAGAAGATTGTGAGTCAGTACCAGAGTGATGACGAAGAGGATTCCTGGAGCGGCTTCTTTCGCTCGTCCATCGAGAGCATCAAGCGATCAGTAAAGAAGGAGGTGAGCTGACGATTTGAATGCGCTGCATCATGGTGTTCATGACCGATTGTAATACTATTCTCACACTATCTACCTCGCTGTTTCAATTAGCTGGAAGACGACAACATGAAGACGCTGGCAGGCATCATCGCTGCCAACACTGCTGTCTTCGGGCTCTGGCGGGTCTCCTTCGGCAACCCGACACTAGAGCGAATCATGTGGAGACACTTTGCGTGCTCGTACACGGCCATCGCGCACGGCAAGCGGGTGCACACGCTGCTCACGTCTGCGTTCAGCCACATCACACTCCCGCACTTTGGCATCAACATGTTCATGCTGTGGGAATTCGGCCGACAGATCTTGGCGCCGGTGAACAACAGAGACGCATGGTACAGCCGAGCTGTCTCGCAGTCCAAGTTTGTCGAATACTTCCGCAACAACACCTCTCGTGGTGGACCGAATCGCCTGCAGCTGGACAAGTTCATGCTGCTGTACTTCAGCTCTGCAGTCGTGTCCTCTGCGCTCAGCGTCGTCGTCTCCAATTTTCGCGGAACTCCAGGAGGTACGATTTTTTTTGCTGGCAAAATGTTTGTTCTGTCATTTGTATCCCGTGCTCACGATGGTTATTTTTGTGTATACTGCAGTGTTCACGATCGGCGCAAGTGGTGCTGTGATGGGCGTCTTCACCGTGTACTGCCTGCTCTTCCCCGACCGAGAGGTGCGCATTCGAGCGTGCAGTTGTGCTGCTGCATTGCAATTGGCTTCTGTAACTGATTGGTTTGTTTCATTTTGTCTCCTCTGCTGCAGCTAATGCTCTACGGACTTGTTGACATCACGGCCGCCGACGCACTGAAGCTCACGACCGCGATGAACCTGGTGGGCTCCGCTTTCCAGCGCAACCTCGCGGTGGACTGCGTTGGCCACATCGGCGGACAGAGCACCGGACTCGTGCTGAACGAAGCCTCGCTGCTCGCATAGATCAATAGGCTGTGCTTTTGCTTCTTCCATCCAGTCATCAACCTGGCGAACAGAACACACAGGTGAAGGAGATGATGCAGCCAGCGCCGCAGTGCTATGGAGAGCAAACATTGCGTAAACATCGTAATGCATTCTTAGACGGCGGGGCCAAGACAAGCCAAGGCGAACGTGTTTGTTGTTTATCTGGTAATATTTTTCTTTCTTTCAGCAGCAAAGGAATGCTGAAAAGTCATACGCTGAGGTCGCTGTCTTCTAGTCGTCGCTTCTTCACCTCACGCAGAGCCAGTAGCATCTCCAACAAAAGGATGAGGAAGAGAGTGGACTGGCGTGATAAGAAATACTCGGTCATATCTCTCGAAAGAAGAGGGTGCCCAGAAGACTCGATTGCGCCGCTTATTCCGCCTGCTCCAAGTAGTCCTTCACCTCAGCTGGCGTCAGCACGTGGAACTTCTTGTCGTCCTTAATGATACCGACCTCGATGTTGTTCTCATTCATCTGCATACGAAAAGTAACGATACAGCCAATAGAATCAGTGATACTGTCAGGAAGTAAGATCACTCAATGGTACTAGCCTGCGTCTTTCATTCGTACCTCGCCTTCGAATCCTTCGCGAAGGGTGAGCAGCGCAGTGTGGATCGCGTCTTCGATCTCGAGGTCGTCGTTGTAGCGCTAAATTCGTGAGCATCGAGAAAGAGAGGTTAGGACAGCCATTCAAGCATCCTTCCAAGTCTTGTCGAGTGTACATACTCGCTCGAGGAACGTCTTTGCGCTGTCGGAGTCCTTGCCGATGGCAGTCGCTTTCCATCCAAAGTACGCGCCAGAGGGGTCGATCTGATACAGCTGTGGGCCGTCGTCGTCAAAGCCCGCGAAGAGAATCGACACACCGAACGGGCGCACCCCGCCGGACTGGGTGAACTCCTGCATGATCGCAGCCAGTTCGCGCACGAGGATGCTTGCTGGGGCGTGTTCCTAAGACAACGTTTCATGCGTCATGTTAATGATCCAACACTTCATATGCCAGCCAATGACGAACTGCAAAGCTATCGCACCTTGTACTTCTGGAAGTAAGTCTGGGCTTTCTTTCGGGCCTTGCGCACAAGCACGCGGTAGTCAGGGCCGAGACCGCTGTACACGATGCCGGCGTTCTCCGAGAGCATCGCGATCTTCTTGCTGGACGTCTCATCGACCAGGATCGTCGGCAGCTTCTTCTCCGTCGCGATCACCACGCCGTTCTTGGCTGTCGATGCGAAGGGCCACAGAGAAAACAGAGAGATACAGGTTCAGCAATCGTATCCAAGCGCTACTGTCCCAAAATACCAAGCCGCTACGCACACTTGATGCCGAGCGAGGTCTTTCCGCCGGTGTTGACAGCCTTGAGCGCGTATTCGATCTGCAGCAGCTTGCCCGACGGGTTGAACGTCGTCAAACTGAACGAGTATGCAGAGTCGGCCATGTTGAATCTAGCTGCGTTTCGAAGAGCTACGATCCATTGTGTTGAGTTGCAGCGACAGAGAAACATCATTAGACACAGCGTTCATAGCGCACACTCATACTCGCACATAAGAAGCACATACATAGAGCACACGCACTCGCTCACTTCTTTATACAGAGAGAGCGAGCGCGCGTGCCGCGGCAGCAGCAGCATGCACGTACCTGGCGATATCTTCCGAGCGTAACGAAATCCTTCTCCGTCGCCCCCCTCGAAGGCAAAAAATATCCGAACGCGGTCCGGTTCGCTAAGATACCGGTTCAGCAAGATATCCTGGACCGCTTTAAACGTATTGCTGACATTTCTGACAAGTTTGCCTCTTTGTCATCTAGAGGTTCATTGCATACGGGTTTGTTAAAAACACCTGTCATAATAGCTTTGAAACTCATCAGCGGAAAACGACAAACACCATTTTCTCGCGTCAGGCAGGCAGAAGAGGGAGGGAGCGAGCATGAGCAGCGCTCTGCGGCGCGTGTTCAGCTATGTCTTCTACGAGCGCAACCCGCTCGTACAGGTGAGTGACTGTCTATTTGTCCATGTGCATGTGGCATGCTACTCACTGCCTGCTTTGCCTATTTATTACGTGCAGTGTCTCTATGTCGCAGTCATGTGCTCGTCGTACTACATGTTCGTCACTGAGGCACACCCGCTGATCCCCAACGCCTACGTGGACGCCTACCACAAGTACGCATGCTACACATCAATTAATCGGTGCTATGCAGTACGTTTATGGTGATAACACGCAAATGACTTGCTTTCTGTATGTAGATGGATCACAGGCGTGCTATTCGTCACGTGCTTTGCGCTGTACGTGTTCATGTGCATGTCGGATCCAGGCGTGATTCACTCGCACAATGTGAGCGAGTTCACGCAGTACCCGACCCATCCCGTGCTTTTTCCAGAGGGGAAATACTGCCGCACATGCAAGACGCTCAAGTGAGTTGAGGAGTGATGACGGTGCATGTTAAAGCTAGCTGGCTCGCTCGAGCGACTGATTTCATTGACCGCTTGCTTTCACGATGCTAGACTCCCGCGCTCCAAGCACTGTAGCATGTGCAATCGCTGCGTTGCGCGCTTCGATCACCAGTGCGTAGATCCCGCTTCTTGCATTGCGTCTTGCTTGGTGACTCGCCGCTAACGTGATTGATGCTTCGTTTGTTCACAGCTGCAGTACGAACCTACTCTCTACATCTTCACCTGCTTTCCTGCATGAACTGCTACATACTCGGTCGCCTACTAATTTATGCATTGCAACCGCCAGTCTGGTTCAACGGATGCGTTGGCGCCAAGAATTTCAAGTTCTTTCTTCTGTTTCTTGTGGTGCGTGCTCGCTTTCCATGCATTCTCCCTGTGTGCGAACGCTTCTTAACTAAGACTCACCATCTTGGCGTTGTATCTATATCTGCAGATCCAGCTAGCCCTTTGTATGTACGTGCTCTGTCTCACGTGTAGCGTCTTCTTCGTGCTGGTACGCTTAGAACTCGCTTTTGCTTATGACCACCGTCCCTTCGATGCTCACCCTCCATGTCGCTACTACCCCGTTGATTGACTGCAGGTTGAGCCGATCCTTGCAGCGCGCGAGCATGACCTGGACGCCGCAGACCGTCGAGCGGAACTAGTGGCTGCGCTTCAGCACATCATCGCGGTTGGTGTTTGTTTATGTGGGATTGGACTTGTCTAATTATTGCGAACTCACCTGCTGACGTACTGAGCGCGTGTGTATCTATCTGTCCACTCATTGCAGACAAACCAGCCACTGGGCTTCGTCGCTGCGATCACACTCATGATCGGCCTCGTCGTGTGGCTGTTCCTCATGATGCAGCTGCGCCGCATCGCGCAAAACATGACAGCGAACGAGACATTTAAGCGTGACGACCTCTACGACGCGGCTGAGCTCGACGGCGAGACTACGGGAAGACGCATGTTCAGCGTTCTCATGGGGCAGCTGCGCCGCAAAGTGCGGAAATCGAACACCGTGCCACGCAGTGTGCGCAAGAAAGAGCTCGATGCGTCCTGGGGCGGCATGTTCTCCGCCGACCTGATCCTCAACACGGAAGAGTCGTTCTCCGTGAGCGACGTCAAGTTTAATCCGTACAACCTCGGCAGCTTCTGGCGGAACTTCATGGACGCACTACAGCTCAAGCAGCATTCACACAGTCACGCCAATGGCCACAGCCACAGTCACGAGAAGATCAGCAGCAAGAAGAAGAACTGAGCTACTTGCGAATGATCGTAGACGAAGAGAAAACGCAGCGAAGAGGAGAAATACAAGGTGTTCATTCTGATGCTTATTATCTAAACGAGACACGCAGTTCAAGCGGACGTCGAGAGAGAGATAAATCAGGGAAGAAGAAGTAGGAAACCTATCATTTGTGCGCTGAGATGAGAGCAACGTGAGATGCTTGCCGCGCACGCCTGTCGTCCCCACACATCGCCTTTCAAACCCAGTTCTCGCTTCCGATTGAACTGCTCTGGCTTCAAAGCGACACTTCGCTGTCGCCAACCTGCAACTTGTTGCGTGACGCCTCACTGCCCAGCGACGATGAAGAGCTCGTGAGCACCTTGTTCATGCTGATCGTCGCCTGTACCGAGTGCACGGCAGCCTTGAATTTCTTGCGCGCGTGGAAGCGGCGCAGCTCCGTCAGCGCGCTCGTGAGCGGTACGGTCGCCACCTTCGCGTCCACAATCCAGCGGTGCTCCAGCAGATCGCCAGCAGTCGCTCTGTAAATACAAACAGCCAAAGCACAAGTGAGTACGACGGGTTCTACGTGGCAAATGGACCAACAAATGCTTTCACAAGTACGCACCTCTTCTTCGGGTCGACGACAAGCATGCGACTGATAAAGTCCTTGGCGTCGTCCGAGACGTTGTCCCAGTATGGCGAGTCGTACTGGTACTTGCCCTTTCGGATCTTGCGGAAGAGGATCGGTTGGGAGTCGTCGTGGAACGGCGGGTACCCAGCCAGCAGGATGTACGTGATGATGCCGATACTCCAGATATCCACGGGCTTGCCGTACGGTGAGCCTTCGAGGATCTCGGGGGCGACGTATCCAGGTGTACCACAGGTCGTCACGAGGCCAGCGTCGTCCTTGGTCACCGTCTTGGCGAATCCGAAATCCGCAAGCTTGATCGACGCGTCGTCTTCGGCAGACATGAGCAGTAGGTTCTCGGGCTTCAGGTCGCGGTGCACTACGTCCTTGTCGTGGCAGTACTTGATCGCGCCAAGCAGGATCTTGACGAGGTCGCGCGCCTCCTTCTCACTGTAAAACGTCTTCTCGACGATGCGGTCGAAGAGCTCGCCGCCGCTCACGAACTCGGTCACGAGGTAGTAGTACTCGGGCTCGACGAAGAACTCGCGCAGTGTCATGATGTTCGGGTGTTGCATCTGTGCATGCGAGCAGATGAGCGTTAGCATGCCCTGAGTAAAGACACCAATAGAAGAGGTCATTCATGAAGGC
Organism: Globisporangium barbulae; assembly: GCA_023337805.1. Classification (NCBI taxonomy): domain Eukaryota; phylum Oomycota; class Peronosporomycetes; order Pythiales; family Pythiaceae; genus Globisporangium; species Globisporangium barbulae. The sequence goes on from JAADXK010000226.1 coordinate 27,332, forward strand.
ATGTGCATACCTGCTGCAGAATGGCGACCTCGGTCATGATCGCTTCGTCGTCCTCCTCCGTGAGCTCCGAGCGCTTGATGCACTTGATCGCGAACTTCTCCTTCGAGTGCTTGTGCACGCCCTCGCGCACGACCGAGTACGAGCCCGAGCCGATGACCTTGCCGAGAGTGTAGTACATGGTCACCTTGCCCGTCTTGGCGCCCTTGGTCGGCTCCTCGCTCACCGTCGAGCTGTTGGTCGTGTTGCCGACCAGCTCCGACGCCTTTGGCTGCGGCGAGGCCGGCGAGTTATTGCCCTGCACACGTGCACACAACGGGTTAGCGTCTATAGGAGGATAAGGGGATACACAGGCGCACACACACCTTAAAGCAGCAGAGCACGAAGTCCAGACAGCCCATGGTCGTGCGTTCTTGTGGTCGCCTAGCAAGTGAGATGAAGCGTCCACGCCACCTGGGAGATGTTGCGGGTATGAAAGTGACTTTCTACCAAAATGTGCGCAAGAGAAAAAAATCAGGCAGAAAGTCTCAAATAACCAACGTTGTTTGTCAAAAGAAAGAAAATAACCAACGTTTCTTTGCAGGAGTGAACCCACACTAGAAATCACTTCCAGGATATTTTCAATTTTCACGCCCACAAAATCCATTTTTTTACTGGAGAACTAAAATCTATTCGAGATAAATGCGAAATGCGCAGTCGTGCACAGCTGTCGGCGCGCTTCAGCTTATCATTTCAATAACGACACAATGGATGCGGACCGAGTGCAGATGTGTCTGGCGTTGGTGGTGCAGTGATCAGCTCTCGATTTGCACTGTTAGCAAAATTGGAAGTTAATTATTTTGCGTTTTGTGGGCCACACCATGTGAATCAGCTCACAATGTGTGTCCCACACAAATCGGCAAGAGGCTACTATTCGAGGCGCATGCGGTTGGCAAAGCCATCATGGCAACAACCGAAGTGACAAGCAACCGACGATGGCGTGGGGACAGCGCGCGGGTGTGCAGGATCTGCTCGACCGCTTGCAGCAGCCGGCGACGGCCAAGAGCCTCTATGTGCTCAGCACGCGCAAGATCACGGAGGCCGACGCCAAGCGCCTCGCCGAGAGCATCGCGGTCAACACGCAGCTCGAGGAGCTCTACCTGTCTGGCCACGCGCTCTCGCAGGAAGGGCTCCAGGCGTTCGCGGACTGCGTCGCCGTCAACACGACGCTCAAGCACCTGTGTGTTGGCCACGATTCGCTCGGAGACGAAGGCGTGCAGATCCTCTGCGACGGCATTGCGCGAAACGCCAACTCGGCGCTGCAGGTGTGGGATCTCGAGCACAAATTGGTCTCCTCGGCGGGTGCCGCTGCACTCGGCAAGCTGCTCGAGAGCAACACAATGCTGAACACGCTGACGGTCTCACGCAACGCGCTTGGCGACGAAGCGATCGCCACACTTGTCAACGGAGTGTCCGCGAACCCGCAGTCAGCGCTTGAGAGTCTTCTGATGACCGACTCGGGCATCACCGGCGCTGCGCTCGACCACTTTGCGCCGCTCTTGGAGCTCCCAACCTGCTCGCTCCAGTCTCTGCAGCTTTCGTTCAACGCTCTGGAAACCGCAGACACAAAGTTCTTTGACGCTCTGGCGAAGAACACGTCGCTCAAGAAACTGTACCTAAAGGACTGCAAGCTCGGCGACATGCATGTGACGGCGCTTGGGCACGCGCTCAAGCACAACATCACTCTCGAAGAAATCGATCTCTCCGACAACCTCCTGACTGCCGCTGGGTGTGTGGCGCTCGCTGACGGGCTTCAGATCAACTCTGCACTCAAGTTGCTCACGCTCGGCAACAACAAGTGCACGGACGCTGGCGCCACGCTGATCGCGCAAGCGCTCGCCGCCAACAAGTCGCTCGCGTACCTGGACCTGAGCAAGAACGAGCTCACGCAGAGCGGCATCAAGGCACTGCTTGAGCTCACGAATGTGAAGGAACTGCACGTGTTCAACAACACGATCGGCGCTGGTTTGCACGAGCTACTGCCGGCCATTGCCGCGAACCAGAGCATTGAGCACCTGGACGTCGGTGCCAACCAGCTGCACGGCGACCTGAGCATCGCGCTCTTCGACGCGATCCATGCGCACCCGACGCTCAAGACGCTCGAGATGGGCGGCAACAGCCTGGGTGAAGCCGGCCACGCGGCGCTCGACTGCCTGCGCCAGGCGAACCGCACGCTGGACGTCGCGGTGGACAAGAACGCTCAGGACGAGAACGGCAACTTTGACTTTGGCAATGAGCAATAGATAGTTTGTACATAGAGAGATATGGAGACAATCAGCTGGGTTCTGTACTGTGATGTCGACATCAGTTGGACACCTCATTTTGTGACTGAGAGTAACGAAAAAGAGAATACACCAGGTAGATAGAGCAAACTCTCTCCTGCATCAATTAGTTTCGTGGAAGTGTGCCATCGCCTTAACCAGCCGTGCAATCTCACAGATTGCTTTTCTCGGTTGCGTTCTTCAAAAGCGGTGCGAGCGCGGCCTCCACGACGTCCACGGATAGCGACTTCTTGAACTGCGTGAGATCGTGCTTCATGTCCACCTGCCACTTCTCCACCTCGTGCTGAATGGTCTCCAGTAGCGACAGCGCGTGGGTCTCGTCCTCCTCTGCGAGCGCGCGAACGTACTCGCTCCACACTGCGTAGTTCTCTTCCAGCTTGCGCACTGAGTCGTACGACTTGGAGATGCTCGCCTCGAACATGCCGATCCGCATCTTCAGAGCTTGGTGGTAATCGTGCGTGTCGCGCACCGTCGTGGCAGCGCGCAGCAAGCCGGACGCACCGAAGATGAAGCCGAGCAGCACGCAAAAGTAACCCGCGTACGAGGACACCCACGAGGGTTTCGTCGTTCGCTCAGAATTCGGTTGGTTGCTGCGAGAAGTGCCTGACTGAGTGCCAGAACGACGGACCGAAGTAGGCGATCGACTTGGTTCTCCATAAGATCCACGGTCGTCGGGCTGAGTGGCTGCAGATTCTCTCCTGTTGACTGCAGTTGCTGGTTTCGCATTAGACTGCAATGGAGGTTCCATGGCGTTGCGGGTACCGATTCCATTGTTGACGAGAGCTGCAAAACTGGTAGCATCCTGGCTCGATAACCCCACAGGAATCGACGAAGTATTCGATATCACAGCCTGTCGCTCAGCTGATGATGGTCGGGAACTGCTCGCTTGCGCTTCTCTCACGAGTCCCTGGAACTGCCTCTCCACTTGCTCACGATGAATGTCAGCACTTGCCTGCTTTCCAACTCGTCGACGTTGCGCTGGAAAGTCTTGCTGACGGGTTTCATAGTCTCTCTCACTGTGCTGGGAAGGTGCAAGTTCTCGATTCAAAGGAGGTCTGAAGTCGCGCATTGCCTCATGGTTCTTCTTCTCTTCGATGGCTCGGCTCTCAGCAACGTGTCTCTTCATCTCTTCCTCGACCTCAAAGAATTGGTTGGCCGACTCAGGATCCCGACGCTGGTGCGAGAAATCACCGCGTTCGGCAGCCTGTCGACTGTTAGTAATCGAGCTCTTGTCGATATTGTTGGGCTGCGAATGCGACTGAGGTAGCGGCTCGCTGAAAACAGGGTGCATCCGTCCAGCACTTCGTGGTCGAGCGATAGGAGACTCAGCAACGTTGCCTCCACGTGGCTTCATCGGAAGTCCGCGAACATCCACTCGCGTGAGTGCCTGGAGCCGTGCCATCTTCTCTTGAATGCCTCTCAAATTCACCAGCGCATCATTCGGCAGGCTGCTGTCCGAGCCTTCTTCCTCACGACCGACTCGTTCACGTGTAGCTGGCACCTTTTTCGCGTAATCTCGTGCCGTCACTTTGCGGCTGATGAGCATAGTCTCTTCGATATCAACATCGTTGGAATCCGCAACCTGGTCGCCGATTGTGTGGCTGGCCTTAGCTTCTTGAAAACTGTTGACAACTACTGGTGCTGGTTTCTCTTCCAGTGCGAGCATCGCCTCCTCTGCGCGTTGGTTCGTGTTTTGCTGTCGTTCGGGCTCGAAAATCGCCGAGCCTAGCGCAGTTGTTGGTGGCAGCGGCTCGACTTCGTGTAGATGTTGATCTTCTTCGTTACACGACAAATGCGGCGGCTCTGAGCTGAGTACATCAGTTGTGCTGACCGCGTCAGCAACGAATGAAGACGGCTTGTCTTCATTATGCGACGGTTGTGCTTCAACTGCACTCGTTGCACCGACTGAGACAGGGATCGGGTCGGGCGCCATCAGCTTGCTTTCTTCGCTGCTTGTTGTGGTGAGCCTCCTTCTCGCTCGAACGGTCACGTTACTGTCGGATCGAATTGGAGTCGGCGTCGGGGCTGAACTTGGAATGGGACTGTCAAGAAAACGATCCCGAACATTTAAAGCTCCCGCCAGATTCTCGTCGCCATCATCTTTGCTCGGGCCCTTGCTCGGCAGCTTGAAATTGATCATCGATAATGACGTTGCTCGAGTTGGCTTCGGAATACGGCTCGGCGAAGTCTTCGACTCCTGTGGAGAATCCTGCGAGCGAGAAATGCTAGAAGCTCGCGAAGTGAGTTTGCTCCGAAGGACCGGGCTCTTTGTCGATAGAGGTGGGATCTTCGATCCTTCCGCTTTAGACTCAATACGCGACCGACGAAAGATGTCATCCGGTCTCGTGGATGCAGGAGGTACGGGGATCCCATTCGACAGCGGCTGTGGCTCTGTCTGAGAAGCTCCAGAGTCAACTGCGTCTACCTTGGACGGAGATCGACGCAGGATACCAGAAATGCTGCTGACTGCTGGCGCTGGTTTCGTCTTCTCGCTGTCATCATCTTGGAAGAGCCGTCGAAGAATTGACGGATTCTGTGTTACCGCGTCACTCAGTGTGCCTTTAACGTCTTGATCCGCGCGCGTCTTTCCTGGCGGCGTGGCGACGTGAATCTCGACGTCTTGACTCTCAATGGATGAGCTCTTTTGGTAGAGCGAGCGCTGCCGTGCGATCGTCTTGCCGGTTGTTTCTGTTCGGCCCACTTTCTTTTGCAGCTCGGGGTGTTTCTTCAGAATCGCCAATGAGATGACCGCATGGGGCTTTTCCTTCAGCAAAAGGTCTCGAGCTGGAGCCGACGGGATGTCGACGAGCTCCTCAACGCGCTCCTCCCTGCAAATAGGTTGGATGATGCATCAATGTTAGCATTCGCGTCATACGAGAGGCAAGTACCAATAGCAAGCGATCGTGGTCAAGCGTACCACAAGGCAGCAAACGAGCAGAGGATGTCGCGAGTGGCACTTCGGACTTCCTTTGCTGGATCCGGAAGCCCACGCCGAACGATTTCTACTACGTCACCATAATATGGTTCGATCTCTTCTTTCGTCCAACAGGCGATGATCACGGCAAGCTGCTCTAGCATCAGCACACGCGTTTTCACTGCGTCGTAGACACACGTATAAATTCGTTAGCGAGTGAGCAGACACTTCAACGTGGCAGTCGTACTACTGAAACTTCGACTCACCTTGTGGTGACTGCGCAAAGATCTTTCCAAAAAAGTGCAGATCGTAGCGCACGTGCTCAGAGATCACGTTGAAGAGCGCTGCGCCAGGTTGCCGCACGGCACCTGACGCTCCTTTCGCGGTGCTCACGAGCGACGGCAGCAACTCGTTCGCCAGTTCACGGAAATCACGCTTCAAAACCTTGACGATACGCATGATGTGCCTACAGACCTCGCCGACCAGCTTCGATCGGAAGCCTGTGATCTGCGCGCCGAGCTCACTCTTATGCCAAGCATACAACAGCAACAAGAGAAAGCAGCCGCGACGTCAGCATCATGTCCAGGTAGTAACACATTGATGCAAGAGCGCCACACTCACAGAGATCGGTAAAAGCTGCCGTGCTACGTCTCGCATAGGCTGCTGGAGACTGAGTGTCTCGATCGCATGCGCCAGCTCGCCCAGCGCATTCGAGATGTCGTTCCATTCCACATCTGCTGCGCCCAGCACTTGCTGCGTCAGCTGCACCTGCTCTCACGCATAGCAACAAAGTACACCGTGTCACTAACTGCAGTCCAATATAGGATGTTCTAATCCCAGTGGTCGGTACTCCCACGCACCTGCCGCACCACGCGCTCCATGAGTCCAAGCGTCGTCACTTGCTTTTGTTGCAAATTGCGACCGGATTTCCGCGCGCGCTTTTTCTTCCTTTGTCGATATTATCTTTAGAACATATGTCCTATAATAAACTAACCCAACGACAGGACAATGTGACCTAGAAAAATTGTACCTGTATGCCCATGCGCACAATGTGGTCGTTCGAGTGATCACCGACCGAGGTTGCACACTTCACCCGAGCTCAACCATGTTGGATCTCCAATGCGCGAGGATTCCAGTGCATCACATCAACATGTCGTTGATGCACCACAAAGTAAGTTTTGCATGAATCGTTTC
>JAADXK010000227.1:0-33664 GCA_023337805.1 Globisporangium barbulae
ACGTGGGCGGAGATCGGCGCCTGTGCTTTCAGATAAACGCGAATGAACGGAGCATTTTGGCAAGTTGAGTTCGAATCGATCGATACCCACGCGTCCCTTTCAGCTCACCAACCTTGAGATGGAAGCTGCGCACTCCCGAAGCTATCTTTTCAGTAATGTCTACGCAGCAGTTGCTTTTGGCCACAGACTTCATCAATGACTGATCCAGCAGCGATAAGTACGTGCCAATCGAGAAGATCTGAGACCGTGAAGCTCACCCAGACGTTGGACTATCTCAACCGTAAGCTTCGTTAGTCAATCGCGTATGCCGACGAGAAGGAGCGCGTACCGTGGCCCAGCATCATCCACTATGGCCTGTTGTATGGCATTGGCTGCCATCGGCTCGTGTGCGAACGACGAACGGCTTGAGCCATCGCAGTTGAGCAGCAGCAACGCCAATGAAAAGCGCCGCATTTTGCGAATGAAACATGCTGCTGCACAAAGATCCACGAGCTCAGGCGCGCGGACATAAGAGCCGCTCGTTCCAAGCCCTGGGGGCGTGACAGAGCGAGCGTCGTCAGTGTCTTCTGCTTGGTCTTGGTGGCTTGCAAAAGGTGAAAACAGTGGGAGAGTACTGACGCAATGACGCAGGCGACGTCGGTGACGCAGCCGAACGCGTCATCGCGGTCCCGAAACGGCGCGCGCCAATGAAGAGCTTTTCTGGTGCACACATCGGACCAAGTTCAAGCAAGCGGCTACAGTACGAGACCTGATAACCACCCACTCGCCGACACCACCAAACGCTTGTGTGAGATTCAAGCATTTATTCGCATGGGCGCTTTTGCGAAACCAAGGAAAGCCCTCTGCTTCATGCAAAACGTTTTGCGACAGGCTCCAGTAATCAAGCCAAACCGACTGTTTCTAGCAACAGCATGGTGGTTGCTGGACAAAAGAATTGGGCTCCAAACGTATGATGCAACTCGTGCTGTTATTTTGCAGAAAAGGCCAGCGAAGTGACTGATCGCCACGCCCACGCGAAGAGGGACTCTTTCTTGAGGGGCTCGCAGACGGCAGTTGAGCAGCCACATCTTGGCTCACAAAAGCTCTGGCGCACCAATGAGTGACGAGATGGCATGACGTCATTCACAAGAGATCCAGGGGAAGAGGAGGGGCAAACAAGCAGAACGCAAGGTTAAATTCTGCAAGAAGAGCTGAGGAGATGAGAATTTGGTGAATTGAAATGAAACCCAGGAGCGCTGATTGTGGGATATTAGGCTAGGCTGGGATCGTATTCTCTCTGTCGTTTGTCTGGGAGCTGTTGTCTCAACGCTTCACCAGTTTGAAACCTCTCGTCGCTCTTGTTGTGAGCTCTTGGCTCCAGCTACTGCTGGCGGATACCAGCCCAAGCACCAGCAGCCGGTCGGGGGATCCCTACCGTACGCAATGCCGTACGCTGCGAAACTGATGCGGCTCAACGTGAATATCAAATATCACAGGTATGTCAATTGTCAATAAGTGATTTAAAAGCATTTGCATGTATCAAAATAGGGTATCGTCACGCAAGCTATGAGGCTAAATTAACCTCGTTTTGCGAATTCACAACATAAGCGTTGTCGCAGCGACTGGGCGATTCAACCTCCAAAACTTTATCCTCCCGCTGCATCATCACATGACGCTCAGCACCAAAACGCGAGCTTCGGGAATGATGTCATGCGAGGGAGCGGCCGTCCGAGCTTGAAGAAGCGCACGCCGCGCAGACGAAGCACGCCCCACGATTGGTTGAAAATGAACGTCGCCGAACAGAAACCAGTGAATAATAAAGCCCCGCGGATTACGGCGTCTGGTAGATATTCTTGTGTCTGTCGTCTGCCTGGCGTCGTTTTCCGCGTGGCTGCTACCTCCTTCCATTCGCCAAGTTACCGTCGACGCATCAAGAGCATATCCGCTGTCTGTTTAACGCCACCACCACCACACACACGCACGCCAAGCAACAATGGAGAGCCCGACCAACATGATGTCCGCCTTCGACGTGCAGCGCCAGCTGAGCTGCTTCGTGTCGCTCAACGACGACGACGAGATGGCGCAGCTGATTCTCGAGGAGCTCTCGTTCCCGCGTCGCTCGTACATGAACGTCGCGGCCGCGCTCGCGAGCTCGCCGTCGAGCAAGAAGGCCGAGAACGGCCTCAACTCGATCACGGAGAGCGACCACGAGGAAGAAGAGGACAACGAGTAGACGGAGACACAAGACACGAAGCAATCAAGCGAGCAGCTCAAAGTGGGGACGACGGAACGGATGGTGTACCAATTACCAGCTACTGTGCCATATCAAATCCAGCGCATTCGGCCAGCCCCACTGCCAGCAGCAAAGCGACATCAACACAAACAAGACAACTACAAGTGCGAGCGTTCTGTAGGAGAGACGACGCTAGAAGCTACTAGAGGCGGCGGCACTCAACTACCACGAGCGACAGTATTTATTAGAGACTTGGGAACGAGAAGCAATACAACAGCACACACATAATTTTATGGCATCAAATGACCTTCTATTCCTGTTTAGCTGTCGATCAGTGCTCTCACATGACTCGATTTATCAACCATGGCGTTCACTTCTTCACTTCTTACTGCTCTCGGCGCGCAGCAGCTTGCTGGAGATGTCGTTGCTCTCGATCCATGCCGCGATGTCCTTCGGCACTGCGGGACTCACGCATTCGCTTTCGCTGATCCCAGGCAGCTTCGCGACAAGTTTCGCCGGCCCGAGCTTGCCCAGCACCGTGTTCTTGACGATGATGATGGCGTTAATGAACTTCCCGCCGCCCGATTGCGTCGTCACAAAACGATGCTCCACGTAGAACGAGCGGTCGTCCCAGCACAGCACACGCGTCTCGAGCGTGTACGGCTCGCCGAACGACAGTTCGCGGCGGTAGCGCACGCTCTGCGACCCAACAACGAGGTTGCCGCCGGTCGTCGTCAGGATCGCCCACACGCCGTTGCCCTAATGAGCATGCACATCACAGCATATCACCCCGTTTCACGTTGAAGAAATCAATTACAGCAACAGTGTCAACACTGTTCATGTTACTCCCACGTTACCTGCCAGAGATCGCGCCGTCCGAAGCCGCACTCGCGCAGAAAGCGCGCGTTGTTGCAGTGACCGTTGCGGTCGATATCGTTCAGGTTGATGCGTCCCTTCACTTCGCTGACGGCGAAGAGTGGGCGTCGGTGCGTGGAGGGTCCGCTGAGCCAGGTTGCCGTCGCGTTGTGCACCATGCGCAAGAAGTACCACGCGTCGCAGAACATGAACGCCGAGAAAAAGCCAAGCGTCAGCGCCACGGGCGCGCTCGTGCCGAAGAGGAAAAAGCTCAGCGCCGCCACCGCCACCGGTGGCAGCGTCAGCAGCGCGAACGCGACGGCTTTGCGCGACATCATTGCGGTGTGGGGTGGTAGTCTATCGACCAACTGACTGACTGCGTCCGACTGCGCAAATTGCCAACTGAGGGGCAACGTGGGGCTGGCGAGCGGCGGATACTTTTGGAGTTGGATTAATGGAGGCATGGCCGTCGCGCACTTTGTACGGAAGGAGCTGCAATTTGGTAGTAGCCTGCATCATTGATAGACAGGAGTGCGTCGAAGCATTGCCTCGTTAGAAAGCGATCTCCATGAGCCTCGTGAGCAGTGGTGACGCAGCATGTGGTGTGTTCTTGCATCACATACCGACATGCAGTTTCAAGAAATACCGGTTGAAACCGGTATTGGCGAACTGCTGTATACACGAGTATACGCTACTTCGTCCATTTTCGCGCGAACGAACTCATTTTCCGCAAAAGCTTCAACGCAATAATAGCCACGAGCGCCTTCGTCGCCAAGCAGCTCCGCGACTGCAGCAGCCCGCCACCTGACCACCGCACCTCAGTGCCACTCGAGCGTTGCATAGAGCACGTGTGTACCTACATTGTGCGAGCGACCATGGACACACAGGCACGCGCGTTCGAGTACGAGATCGCGCAGCTGAGCGAGCGAGCGCAGGACGCGCAGACGGTGCTCGAGAAGCAGCGGCTGTACGCGCGCGTGGGGCAGTTCCTCATGGGCTCCTTCGAGGGTCACTGGTGGTGCAGGTACCCGTCGCTCATGGTGTTCATGATGCGGCTGTTGGAGCTCTACCCGGCCACCGAGAGCGTGCGCGTGCTCTACGAGAAGATGTCGACCCAGCTGGGGCTCTGCTGCAAATGGTAAGTAGGCATTGCTTCTTGCACTGTAATGAGAGGCGCTGTATAGCAAACGATTGCACCTGGCTGTAGCACTGAAGGCTAACAGCGAATGTTGTGCATGTATTGTGTATGACCATAGCGCCGATATTTATCACGCGTCGCTGCCGAGCGTGCGCATTGAGCTCGAGTACGAGTTCACGCCGTCGTCGATCAAGGCGTTCTTCTGTAAGCTCTCACAGCTGGATGCTGAGCGGATCCACGGCGTGTTCACACTCAAGGGCGTCGACCCGAGCGGTGGCGCGTTCACGGGCAACTTGGCGCAGACGTCGCGCGCCGAGAAGGAGAAGATCGCGACCACGATGTCCACGGCCATGTACGAAGTGCTGAGCCAGCGGCGGCTCTTCTCAGACTTTCGCATCATTCGCGTCATCTCCAAGGTAAAGACACGGGCGATTGTATGTGTAGCTAAGTGGTTTGTTTCTAGTTGACAGCATCTGACCTTGTGTGCGAATGAATGAACACGCACAGTGGCTATCGTCAGCACCACCGGATCTGAAAGAGCTGCTGAATGTCGAGATGCTGCGCAATTGCCCCGGTGTCTACCAGCTCCTGGTCTCGCCTGACGCCGGCGTTAGGTACGCGAGCGCTCGTTACTTTGTTGCTGTTGCATGCCAATGTCTAGGCTTTTCTAATGACTTCTGAGGTTTGTTGCGTTTTAATATACTCAGAGGCTGGGCGATGTCGCTGATTCAGAAGTTCGGGGCGATCGATCTCTCGGGAGACAGCGGTGAGGAACAGCCGTTCCTGAAAGTGCTGGACGAGTGGATGTACATCCTCGAGAGCGGCTCGTTCAACGTCTCGGTGCTCTCGCTCGACTTGCAACCGACCGAAGAGCTGCCACTGGTGAGCCATTGTGTGCGATGGTCTGACGTGAGAAGAGTGTTTTGCTCACTAATGTGTTGTGGCTTTGTTCTCAGTTTCTCGAGACGACCAATTGCATCAAGACCCCAACGAACCAGATCCTGTGGGCGGCGCTCGACACGATCATGCAGGTTGGTTTAGAAAATCATGCTCGTCAGCAACACTCCACTGGTGACCAAGATGACTAACTCATTGTTGTCTGTGTGTTGTTTGTGTTTATTTAGCAACTGGACGAAACGAGTCTAGAAGTGATGCTCGAGTCCTTCGACAACCTCCCGGACCTGGTGTTCAACTACCTCAACGACGCGGATCCTGCGACCACAAACCAGCAGATCACCTTTGTGGTACGCCAAAATGCACGACTGTGTTGTCATGTGTATGTATGCTCACCTGTGTGACTTGTTGTGACTGCTACTAGATCTGCAAGTGCTACTCGGTGATGTTGCGATGTCTGGGGCACCGGTTCTGGAACCACACAGTACATTCCCCGAAAGTCGTGCTCGACATGGTGATCCAGCACTGTCAGCTGCTGTCGTGGCGAGTGTTCGTGACCAAGCAGCTTGTCGAGTTGCTCCCGCCACTGCTCGCATCCAGTCGACCGCCGCAGATCTCAAGCAAGCAGGTATGTAGTAAGTAGCCTCAACACATGTCGTAGCTTGGTTTAGTTTGCTAACATTGTCGCCTCTCTATTGCAGTCGAACCGCTTGAAGCTGGACTTCTACCTCAAGTCTCGCGAGCGGCTGCTCATGTTTCTAATCGACGAGAAGCAGCGACCAGCACATTTCTCCGACCCGGTCCTGAAGATCGCGTCCTCAAAAGCCGTCTCGACGATCATCTGCGACTGCTACGAGCCGCGACTGCAGGCCGTGACGAAAGAAGGCGGGAAGAAGGACCAGCCGCGTGACGATGGCGCTCTCCCCGAGTCTCAGCTGATCGACTATTCAGTGTCAGAGAGTGCGTTCTGGTGGCCCTGTGGGCTCAACTCGAGTCCGTCGGGGGTTGAACTCGAGCAGCTCTGGGCCAATGCGCTCTTTCACATCATTGTGAACCCAGAGAACGTCCCAGCGCTGGTGGATCACGCTGCGATCACGTGCTCTGTGATCCTGAGCAAGCATTTGCTGCTCGCACGCGACGTGGTGTTCCGATGTTTCATCCGAGGCGACGAGGGTGTGACCCAAAAGAACATGGAGGAGATGACCAAGTCCAAGCCGATCATCACGCTGTTGTTGGGCAAGTTGTGCGCCTGGAAGGCGATCGCGACGATCCCCGTGACCGTGCACGGCGCGCTCTTCGAGTCCCTCGGCGGGCTCTCGGAGATTCTGAACGTCGTGGACGCGCAGATGAACCTGAGCGAAGAGATCGTGAGCTTCAAGGCCGTGCTGAAGAAGTACGAAGCATACCTGCTGTCGTACTTGGAGCGCATCTGCGACGAAGTGCTTGTGAAGGGGCTGACGAACCCGCTGCGGTTCCCCGTTGTCGCGCAGCACACAACGCTGTGTCTGCTCAATCCGACGAGCGCCGTGGACCAGAGCATCAAGAGGTATTTATTCGCTGCTGCTGAAATGCGTGGTTGTTTGCTGTGTGAAGAATCAGAGGGAGACTAACATTGTTGCCTTGCTACCTGTAGACTGCTCTCGCACGTAGCTGCAGCGAAGAACGCGCCCGCGAAGCAGCAGTCGATCCTCGAGTCGTTCCTCATCTCGGTGCATCGCAACACCGAGGCGTTCCTGCGCGGCGTGCTCTCGCTACTGCAGTCGCTGCGGCTCTTTGACTTCCATCTGGTCATCGCCGTGCCCACGTTGAAGAAGATCATTTTCATCTGGGCCAAAGTATTCGAGATGCTCGGCACCTCTCTACAAAAGATCTTCGAGGACACAACGGCGTCAGCGGTCTCCGAGGCTTCAGATGTATCGACACTAACCGTTTCTTCTACTGGTGCAAGCTCATCCCAGGTGAAGCTCCAGAAGCTGCCGATTCTCATCAACGATTTCCTCGTCTCGGTTCTCACGAGTCTGTACAACCCAGGCGCTAAAAAAACTCAACAGCCAGTGATGGACGAGGCCGTCTTGGTGCGCATCTTGGACTTTGCCGTCACGTTCTGGGTCTTTTGGACCGAGGTCATGAAGGACAAGAACGCTGCGACCAAGCGCTCGGCGGGGCTCATCGTCCCGCTAGTGCGCTGTATGGAGAACGGCTCTGCTGCTGAGAAGCCGCGCGCGGCCGAGCTGCTCATGATTGTGCTCGAGACGCTGCTGCGAGGCTCTGTGGCACTCGACGAAAGCACATTACGCCACGTAGAGAGTGTGAAAAGCGTGTCGTCGCTGATCGCATCGAAGAAATCAACCGACTTTTCCCGGATGGCACAGAAGTTCCGGCAGTTGGACAAGTCCACGGGCTGGTTTAGTCGGCGCTCGACGATTTCCGATTGGCGCACAAAGCGTGAGCCTGACAAATCGTCATCGTCATCGACTGGTGGTGCTAGTGGTGGTCGTGATAATGGTGCTTTTGCGTCAGCGCCGCCACCGAGAGCGCCGCAGTCGAAGGTACGCAAGGGTATCAATGTGGAACCGATCGACCTCACTGGCGATAGTTCGAGTCGCGCCATCACGTCGAGTCGACCGATGAGTGCAAAGGCCGCCGCGAGGGCACAGGCGCGAATGGCGGTTGACCTCAGGGGCGTGGGCGATGTGTACTCAGATCCGCGCAAGAACCATAGCTTCTACACGGAGTCTGACCACGTTGCCCCCCGAACGAGAGAGCCGTTGTCCGCAGACAAGGACGCGAAGGGCAAGGCGAGTGGCAGCGGCGCTGCATTCAGTATGTCCCAGGTCATCCGAGGCATCTCGCACGTCCACGGCGGCTCATCGTCGAGCCATGGTAGCCAGGTATCGAAGGCCGACGACCGACTCGCCCAAAAGCAAGCAGCAGCCGCCGCTGAGGCTGCGAAGGAGGAAGAGGCACAGGACGAGGCTCTGCAATTCGCGGGGCTCTTTCACCGCATCAAGAATACGCAGAAGCCGATCCCCGTGTGCTCTTTGCTGCCGTTCTACCGCCAGCTATTACAGCTCTGCATGCCGCTGCTGCTCACGCGCCAGTTTGAAGTTGAGCGGTCCGAGAAAGTGCTGCCGTCGCCCGACCTGAGCTTCAAGAAGAGCTCCGAGTACGTGAACGCGTACCTGCCGTTGTTGCTTGAGGAGTGCAACAATGAGCTTCAGGAGGGCCTGCGCAAGTGCTACAACGGTGGCGGCGGCCACTTGCTGCGGTATGAGTCTGAGAAGCCCCGCGAGGGCATGCGGTGTCTGAATTTCACGATCGCAGAGGTCGATGAGAACGCGACGACGTCCAGCTTTGCGTTCAAGAACAGCTTTGGCAATCGAGGTACGCCGAAAGACAAGGTGTTTCGCAATGGCGACGTCGTGCTCATGCGCATCATTGGTGGCGCGAACCACCAGTCCTCGGGGTTCATGGGCAATCGCGAGTTTATTGGGATCATCCTCATCAGTGACGTCGAGAAGAGCAAGAAGCGCGTGACGCTCAACAAGAAGCCCACCGACGCCGACGAAGAAGAGAACGTCAAGATTTTGTTCCTGAATGACGGCGAGCTGGACAGCGTGACCGAAGAAGTCGGCTCGTTCTCGGTCGAGACATTATCGGCCAGTGCGATCGCCGACTCAGAGTGGAAAGTGCACTGCATCGCGAACCTGGTGACTTCGGCGCGTGAGTACATCTCGCTCCGGTCGGTCGACATGCTCCCCGAGCACCTGCGCACGACGATCTTGACGCCGAACGTGTACAAATCGACGCAGACCGAGCTGATTCTGACCACGACTGCGATCGACGAGCTGCGCGATGCGAAGGCGGCGGATGCGGACGCGAAGGTGATCAAGCTGCTCAGAAGACTCGACAAGATGGAAGTGACGCTCATGGATCTGAGGGTGGGCATCTTCTTGTTGTTGTTGTTGATGTGTGGTGGTAAGTGGTTCGCTAACGTTATATAGTTTGTTGACACAGTCTACGAGCATTGGCAAGGCGATCAACAAGCTGCGCAAGCACGAGAACAAGGAAGTGAAGGCTTTGTCGAGTGGTTTAAAGGACAAGTGGACGAAACTGATGAGCGCCACGGACGCACTGGAGCGCGCGCCGCGGTTCCTATCGACTGAGCTCTGGGACGCGATCAAGGCGCAGTACAACCAGTCGCAGCTTCAGTCGGTGCACAGTGTCCTGAACAACTACAACGTCGGCATCAGCTTGCTGCAGGGTCCGCCTGGTACGGGAAAGACCAAAACGATCATGGGGCTGCTCAGTGGCTTCCTGGCTCTGCAGCCACCTGCACTGGCGATCATGCCGACGACCAGTAGCAGCAGTCTGAAGATGAGTACCAACAGCGCCACCAGCAGTACAACAGCAAGAAGCGTACCTGTTTCTGCAGACGACAGCAAGACCGAGTTCAACAATTTCCAGCTGGCCCGTGAAATTAGTTCAGCGAGTGCGCAGCCGTCACCGACAGCGCGGCCGACGTTCTCGTTGAGCGCCGTGACGTCCGCCATGGGCAGCATCCTGCGCCGCACCGACTCAGATTCCTCTACAGCAGCACCAAAGAAAAGCACAATCCAGGCGCTCAAGAACGTCACGTCCGTGCGTAGTCGCTTGGAAGATAAGCTCTCTGGCGCGCGCAAGAATCAGCCGCCATCCAGAACCTCGTCGATGGTCGTGAGGCAGCGCGTCGTTCCGTCGAACCCGTCCATGCGGATGCGAAGGAACAGCAATGTGCTGCTATGTGCGCCATCGAACGGCGCTGTGGATGAGCTGGTGCTGCGAATCGTCACTGATGGTCTCATGGACAGCACGGGCAAGATCACCAAGGTGCGAGCGCCCAGTGTGCACCCGGAGGCGCTCTCGGACGAGTGGCTCTCGATCGTGCGCCTGGGCAACCCGGGCGAAGACGCACCCGACATCGTCAAGTCGGTCTGTCTGCCCCAGATCATCAAGCGCGAGCTCGAGATCCACCCGAAGAACATGCAGCTGCGCGCGTTGCAAGATACGCAGCAGATGTTGCGCAAGTCCATCAAGGACTTCCACCAGAAGGCGAAGGAGGCCGCCGAGGCCTCAGAAGCCCCCAAGAGCCGCAAGGGCCTCGCGCAGATCCATGCACAGCTCACAAAGACCTCGGGCGAAGTGCGGCGGTTGCGGGACGAAGTCTTTGCGTTGCGAACGAAAATGACTGCGGCGATCCTCTCACGAGCGAGTATCATTGCCTGCACGCTGTCCAAGTCGGGCAGTGGGCCACTCTCGGGCTTGCAGCGGGGCTTTGACGCACTCATCATCGATGAAGCAGCCCAGGCGGTGGAGCTGAGCACGCTCGTTCCGATTCGAGAACGCGTGGCGCGTGTCGTGCTTGTGGGCGACCCAAAGCAGCTGCCCGCGACCGTGAAGAGCGTCGTAGCAGCTAACGCTCGGTACGACCGATCGCTTTTCGAACGCATCGCGGAGAGCGGCGTGGCGCCGTCCATGCTGCGCGTGCAGTACCGCATGCACCCATTTCTACGAGACTTCCCATCGAAACGGTTCTACGGCGGCATGCTCACCGACGGCCCCAGCATCATGGAGCGCGTGGCGAAAGTATGTCCGAACGTGTACAAGTTTCCGTGTTTTCAACCGTTTCTGCTCTACGACGTGACGAACTCGAGCGAAGAAGACATGAACGGCAGCAAGTACAACCGTGTCGAGGCCCAGTTCTGCATCGACTTGTGCCACACAATGTTCCAGATGAGCGCCGACGTGCGCAAGAACAACTGGTCCGTGGGCTTCGTGTCGCCCTACAAGGAGCAGGTGCGCGTGTTGAGGCGCGAGATCAGCCGCTCGAGCATCCCGGGCTCGGTCTCGATCGAGGTCAACACCGTCGACGGTTTCCAGGGCCGCGAAAAAGACGTGATCATCTTCTCCTGTGTGCGTGCGTCGAAACGGGGCGGCATTGGGTTTCTCAAGGACATTCGGCGTCTGAATGTCGCGATCACGCGTGCGCGATTCTGTCTGTTTGTCGTGGGCCACGTGAACACGCTCGTGCGCGATGAGACGTGGGCTGCGCTGGTGAAAAGTGCCGACGAGCGCAGACTGATCGTTCGTACGCGAGGCGCGAGCTTCCCGGACGTTGCGCGGCGTCTGGAGAGCGATGAGAACAGGGATTTGGCTGAGCATTTCAAGGAAATGCACGAGAAGGCGTCAAAGAAGCAGGCGGCGCTGGCGACCCCGACTGCTGCGTCTGCGCCACCGACGCCGAGCAACGTCTCCGACTCGGCGAAGAACGAAAACGAGAAGAGCGATGAAAGTGCGACTGATGTGAAACGAGAGCCTGTCGCTGCGGCATCAGCTGAGCAATTGCCAGTGGCTGTAATGGCAGGAGCTGGTGAGATGGTAAGTCTACCTGTGGTGAAGAGATTCACGGACGAAGTCAAGGTCTCCCCAGACAAGCATAGCCATACAGTTACCGGTGCATCGCGATCTGTGGGATCAAGTTCCAGGCACCAGACTTCTGACACCAAGCCTGAAGCTCACGCCGAGTCGAGATCGACGCCAATGTCGACGACCGGTGAGCATACTTCACCAAGGACGAGTGCTGCTGGCGATAGACACAACGAGTGTTCCTCTTCGAGATACTCGGACTCTTCGGGAAGCAGAGACAGCTACAGAGACCGCGACAGCCATCGCGATTCCGGTCGCTACCGGAAACGCGAGTACGACGATAGACGAGGCGATGAGCGAATGCGAGACGACCATTCTAAGCGACCGCGACACGAGTCACAAGACAGCAGCAGATACTCGCCTCGAGATAGCAGCAGCCACAGCCACAGCAGTTCGTATCGGAGAGATGAGGCTCAGCGAGCACACCATCAATCGCCAGCATCAGCCACCACCGCCACCAGTGAGCCAGTGGTCCCACCGAAATCCATCTCTGCGAAGGAGTTTTGCATGGAAAACGAGCCTCCGCCGAGAAAAGGTAGCGATCGAGTCGTTACTGGTAATGGTGGCGGTGGTGGCAACAAATTCACAGCTTATGTCCGTGATCGCCATTCGAAGCGCCCTCGTGAAGACGAACCACCAGCGAGACAGGTGCTTCAAGGGGATCAGCGACCGAATCTCTTCCCTCCTAGCCACAAGTTCCACGCACGCGGGCAGCAGCAACAGCGTCTTCAGGGCAACTCACACCCGCACTCGTCAACTTCACCTCGAGTCGGTGGTGGTGGTCGGTACCGCTCAGTCTCGGTCACGACCACTGCTCCTTCAACAGCGAGTCACCAGCGTCCACCAAGTGGTAGAGCCGCTTCACCAGGTGGAAGGAATCGACCTCCAAGTGCGCCATCGTCTACCAGATCCACTGGCGGAGGAGGTGGCGTGCTAGGAAACATCCTCGGAAGCGCCTCTCGCTTGGCAAACGCGACGTCGCGGGTGAATGACAAGACCGTGGACCGCAGTCGCGAGTTCCAGTAGAAATGACAACAGAATCGAGTGAGAAGTCGCACGGATGTCTGTGTTTTGAAAGCAAACCTCAATTCGAGTGGTTGGTTGTGGTCTAAACTGAGAGATTTGCCTGTGTTGAGACTTGGAACCTCAAACTGTAATCCGAGCTCTTGAGTCGTCGTCCTTACATGACCAGCCGCATGAGCGCGGCGCCGACGGCCATGATCGTGCCGGCGAAACCGACTGCGTACTGCAGCATGCGCTTCTCGACCTTTTCCATCGAGAGGCGCAGCTCGTTGAGTGTCTCGTCCTCGGCCTGCTTTTGTAATAAAAACTATACAGTAACGCGGTCGCTTACGTGAGCCAGTCACTCCCAGCCAACCATTTTGTATACACAGCCAGTCAGCCAGCACACGAACGCACTTTCTTCTCTATCTCGGCGATCTCGACGCGGATCTTGTCAAAGTCGATCTTCTCGAGCATGCGGATGTCCTGCTTGAGGTTGTTGAAGTCGCGCTCGAGCAGCTCGCGCATGTGGCGCTGCGCAATGTCTGTCAAAGCCATGCACAGCCACACATTTTGTTACAAATCACAGACATATACACACACAATAGAGAGACCACAAAGCACTAGGTACCGAATTTGAGGGTCGAGTTGAACACGCGCTCCGAGAGCTCGGCCTTGAGCTCTACGTGCTCCGACTTGGTCGCGAGCTGCCCACGTTGCAAGAGAAAGACAGGCAAGTTCCATGGTAGTCAGTACGCTCAGGACGCATAGTAATGCTGAATAGACTGCTAGAGAATAGAATACACACGATGCGGGCCTGGGCTTCGAGGGAGTCGGCCATCGCGTCCTTCATCACGTCCAGAATGGCCTCCGACTGCTCCGGACTGAAGCCTGCGTCGCCAGCAGCAGCAGTAGCGAGTCACATCGCGTGAGTATAATAGAGCACGCTAGAACAATGAAACAGCTAGTGCGCTGCAATGGTACCTTGTTCCTGTAGCCGCTTGACCACTCGATGCGTATTGCGTCGACCAGCACCAACAGAAGAAACGCCATGCACGGTCAAGGAAACCAAACCATTCCCACGAGAAAACGACTCACAACCGAAGCCACAAGCATAGCAGAGACACACAACGCATAAAGAGAGGATATGTATCGAACTGCAGTGGCGTGGAGTTGAAGAAGCGTCTGGAGACCGCGCCGCTGCCGATGAATGGCGCCTGCGCAGTTGCGCGAAACGGTCGCGCATTTGCCAGCAGCAGCAGCGCTGCCGGTCGGCTGGCCACGAGAGCGCTGCTGCTGGTGGTACTGTGCTTGTTGCTGCTGCTGGTGGTGGTGGCGGCGCTGGAGATGCTTGCGAAGAGCTGCTGCTGCGCCGTGGAGCTGCCGCGCGCCGCGCTCTTCTTCGCCAGCATGCTGAGCATCGTCGTCAGCAGTTATTCACGCTCTTGGAACTGCTGGGTTTAGAGCTTATATTTGGCCATTGAAAAGCTAAATGACAAAACCGGGTGCTCGAAGTGACACATGTGGGTGCACGCATTACGAGAAGATCACCACACACGCGCCTTCCTTCATGGCATGGCTGTGTCTCCTGTAGTCATATCCAAACGCTTCTGGATATGTGTGTTTGCTTTTTATTGTATTTTGTCCTGTGTGTATGTGTGTGTTTAATTGCGCATAAGTACCCAGCAGACATCGCAGAAGAGCATCACAAGCCAACCAACGAGCAGCTCACTTCAAACTGCTCACCCATCATCACCATTGCCACGACTTCTCTCCGTCCCAGTGACCAGTCAGTCAGTCAGTACCAAGTTCCGAGAGGCCCAATGAGCCAGACTAGTGGTAGCCCGAGACCTCCTGGAAGTGGCCGCCGCGGTTGTACTTGATGAGCCAGTTCGGCGCCTCCTTCTCCATCTTGGACGGCTCGACGTCGAGCTCGCGCAGACCCGGGAGCTCCGACGTCTTGACTTGGTCGAGGCTCATCTGCGTGGCCCAGTCCTCCGTGATCTTTGGGTCCGGGAACTGCTCGACGACCTTGCCGATGATCTTGGCGACCGGCAGCGGCAGGTTGAAGAGGTTCGGCTCGTTCTTGATCGAGTCGAAAACATAGTCCGCCACCTCCTTGTGCGTGTACTCCTCGTCGCCGACAAACTCGAACGTCTTGCCGTTGATCGAGTCGTCCTGCGACAACGCGTAGATGCCGAGCGCCACGTCGTTCACGAACACGGGTTGCAGCACGGCGTCACCGTTGTCCACGAGCGGCACGCCACCGAGGATCGTGCGGTCCGCGTACCACGTCAGGAAGCGGTCCTCCGGGCCGTACATGACCGACGAGCGCACGATGTTCGCATTCGGGAACGCCTTCTTCACCGCCACTTCACCGCGGTACTTGGACGCAGCCCAAATGGACGGCGAGTTTGGCTTGGCCAGGATCGACGAGTGGTGGATCAGACGCTTGACGCCCACTTCGGCCGCGACCTCGGCGATCGTGCGTGCCACTTCGACGTGCACGTCATCGTACGAGTAGTTGATCCACCACGGCAGAATGTGCTTGGTCTGGTAGTGTTTGCCAATGAGGTTGATCACGACGTCCGAGCCCTCGATGGCTGCGCGGATCGTCTCGCGGTTGCGAGGGCTGAACGGGATGTTCGCGACATTGCCCAGGTCCGCCATCAGCTTCAGGTGGCGCACTTCGGTCTCGTCGCCGCGATATGGCACCACGAACGCATTGCCGCGCTGACCTGTTGATGTCACAGCACACAGCAGATACCAATCATAACGACACGAGATATTAGATACAAGGCTTTTTCAGGAGTCGCATGGGCAAGACCACCAGAACGACAAGAAGAACAGCCGCATCACCACACACGGCATCACGCTACGCAGCACGCCAGCCAATTCACCATCCGCTACATGCCATGCGTGTGTGTGCTACGACGAGTGTATCGGCGTTTGCTGCTCACAGTCGAGACAGGAGCTCGGCGTCCCTTGCACGAGCTCGTCCTGTGTGTCTGTCCTTCTCAAAGTCATACACAACGCAATACGCACCGAGTTCGGCGCAGACGTAGCGTCCAAGGAAGCCCGTGGCTCCGAAGACCGTGGCGGTGATACCGTTGCCCTGCACGCGGCCCACAGGGTTGCGCAGAAGCGCCTTCGCGACGGGAGACAGCGCCGACATGTTCAGCTTCTTGGCTCTCGTTTCCAAACTCCCGGCCGCTTCCCCCCTTTGGATGATGTATGGCGCTGCTGGGGCTCCCGCTCGCGCAACCTTCGCGCGACCTCACCACAGAACCACCGCACCCTCATACGATATTTGCTACAACCGACTTTACAGGGCATCTTGTAGCGCAGGCGTTAGCAGCATACTCGATGTGTTAGAAGCGACAAAACTAGAAATTTGTTAAAATCGACACAACTGATTAAATACAAAACTCGTTTCACTTACGTTTAGTATGATGTTGAAGGGTGAGCGCACCTTCGAGGCAAGCCCTTCAACAGCATACTGAACACAAGTGAAACGAAACTTTCGCATTTAATTTTGCGCACTTATGGTCGTTAAGTTGACAAAAGGCCAACTCAGCAGACCTCCTGCGGACCTTGCTTTGTTTGAAGGGTTAAATAGGGAAACTGCGCTGCATTTCCATTTTCAGTCCCCCAAAATTGGCACGCACACGTAATCGGCAGGTGCTCACTTGCTCCATTCGGCGAGCTCACGAGAGAGAGAGCCTCTCACGCTCGTAGAATAGATTTAGCTCTCCACCACTAGCAACTTCACTGACTCACTCGCGCCCCATGAAGCTCGGCAGCAAGGACGTCGCGTACTCGTCGCTAGAACTGGACGATCCGAGCTCGCCGTCACAGCAGCCGATCGCCATGCGCCGTAACATGGCGTCCAACACGAGCACGAGCAGTCTACAGTCGACGGTCTCTATCTCTAGCTCAGCGTCCAGCGCCACGGTCATGGACAGCATGGAGCCCCCGCGCTCGTCGTTCTTCGCGAGCAACATTCGCGAAGCGCCCGCCGGGCTCGAGGGACTCGTGCGTCAGCTGGCGGTTGAAGTCAAAGGCGCGTTGTTGGCGACTGGGTAAGTAGAAACACATATGATGTGGCTGTGTATGTGAATATGCGTATGACTGGTCCTCATTCGTATTGTGTCTGATGCGTTGTACCATGTGCGTATACACAGCGTGGCGGCGTCCTGTTACCTGCTCGCGTGGTTCCAGGCCGTGCTCGTGCCGTTCTTCCTCGCGGTCTTCCTCATGTACCTCGTGGACCCGCTCGTGGAGATGATCGACGTCTCTCCAAAGTACTTTTTGTGCATCTGCACGTCGCGCGGACGCCACAGACGGCGTAAGTCTCGCGGTTGCTCGCGCGCGTTCGCGTCGCTCTGCGCCGTGAGCGTCGTCTGCATCTTCTTTGGGCTGCTCGGGTACATCACCGTGCTCTCGGTGCACGCGCTCGACGCCGCAGCGTACCAGACGGGCTACAACCACTTGATCGAAGGCGTCGAGAAGGTGCTCGACCAGATTGGACTGCCCACGAACATCACCACGACGCTGCACGACAACATCGACAAGCTGGTGCGCATCGTGTTCACGGAGACCATGGACCTCTTCTCGGTCATGTTCGTCACGATCATCTACCTCACGTACTTCCTGTGCACGCGCACGCGCGCGAGCGACGCCGGCGGCGTCTGGTCCAAGATCGACCAGGATATCCAGCGTTTCGTGACGCTCAAGTGCTTCCTGTCGCTCTTCGTGGCGCTGCTCGTGACGATCGTGTACGTGTCGCTCAACGTCGGACTCGCGATTGTCTGGGGCATCCTCACGTTCATCCTCAACTGGATCCCGAACGTCGGCGCAATGATCGCGTCGATCGCGCCTATTTGCATCATCGCGATCACGCCGTCGCATCTCATGAACCCGATGGAGAAGTTCCTCGCGATGGTGCTGCCCATGTGCTTCCACATGTTCGTCGGCAACTTCATCGAGCCCAAGGTCTTTGGCCGCAAGCTCGAGATGGACCCAGTGATTGTGATCCTCTCGCTCTCGGCCTGGGGGTTGTTGTGGGGCGTCGTGGGCATGATGCTCTCAGTGCCGCTCACGGCCGCGACCAAGATCATGCTGAGCCATCTGAACCTCTGGCCCGAGTTCGTCGCGATCATGGAGGGCACGTACTTTGCCAAGTATGGCAGCCGCATGTCGTACAAGAAGCAGGACGAGAAGGACGAGTACGAGACCATGGAGGTGCGCAGCACGGATACCGACAAGGAGCGCCATGGCATCAACGGCGGCGGCGGCGCGACCATGATGATGCGGCCGTGAAAATGAGGACCGCAGACGGTCGTGCGCATTGCTGTGTGTATTTTATATCGGGGCAGCCGAGCGGGCGATGAGCCGTTTTGCATCAGTCTCTCCATCGCACCACTAGCCAGATATTTTCCCTTCCTTTAATCTATTCCCCACACACCATAGGCGACATGTTTTCTACCTCTTGAGTGTGTCTATTGCCAATGCTCGTGTGTGTGCGGTGAGCGAGAATCGCCATTGTGAAGGATTGGGTGAAAGCGCATCACAACATTTTCTGCGCCGGCATCCACGCTCTTCACCAGCTCTATCGCGCTTTCCACCCTCGGAGAAAATAACACTTCACCATGTCACGCAGCACGTACGTGACCGTCGCCACGCCCTAATGCTGCGCCCCTCGTACGTGCTTTGTCGCCTCCATCATTAGAGCTCTAGCACATCGTTCACAACCAAATCACGAAAAAAACTGATAAAAGTCAGTACGAATCTGAGCTGATCAGATCTGAACTCGTGCTTGAGGTGAATTTTCGTTTCGTTTCATACAAATGGGGAACTACGTAGGTTAACACGAGATGAGTGGCTCAGGCAGACCCAACACCGCGCCTAGTACAACAATTCGCTCACAACGCAAACAAAACCAGCACAAAAGACAAAAGAGAAAAAGCAACAGCATGGTGACGCTTGCGCGACAACGAATGCTGATGAAGATGTACTTTGGCGCCATCCGCCAAGGGCAACAGCAGCGGAGCTCAGCTCTCCTCCGTCTGCTTGTGCACGAGCAACGCGCAGCTCAAGAGCGTGCTACACACCAACAGCTCTCGTTAGTTCGGTGGACCGATGAAGAAAGCCGCCACGACTTCCGGCTGGAAAAGGAGAGCGTGCTTCGCCTGGCGCACTGTCTGCGCATTTCGCGCAAGATTCGGGCAAGAGTGAGAACACACGCGTCAGGTACTGAAGCCCTCTGCATTTTGTTTTATAAATTAGCATATCCATGTCGTTTGATTAGCATGCGCAGGATATTTGGTTGGTCTCCTTCCGACTTGAGCAATATATTCTACTATGCTTGATCACATCTTGAGTCAGTTCGAGACCTGTTGCATGGAGATTTAGATCGAATCAGTTCAGACTTAGTACATTGAGGCTATTCACAACAAAGCAGCGAAGTAGAAGGAATATGGGTGTTTATTGACGGGACCATCCGCGCAACATGTCGACCATTCGACGGGCTTCAGCAGAGAGCTCTCTACAATGGCCACAAGAGCAAACACGCCATCAAGTCCCAGTCGGTCGTGCCCACAGACGGAATCATCGCTCATCTGTTCGGGCCCAAAGAAGGCAGAGTGCACGACATCACCTTGCTGAGGAAATCAAGATTGGAAGAAAGACTTACAAGCGACGCGCGCTTTCATGGCATGCTATCTACGGTGATCCTGCGTGCGGTCGCTCCGACGCTATCACACCCCCTTCAAAGGAGCTCGCGTTTCCGCCGCTCAGCTCGCAATGAATAGATCTATGAGCAAAGTGCGCACAAGTGTGGAGTGGTCGTATGGACAAGTGGCGCAATTGTGGGCAATGGCGGACTTTAAGAGGAAGATGGTAGTTGGAAGTGTACCTGTGGGTTTAGTCTACCAAGTCGCAGCTCTTCTTACAAACTGTGTAACTTGCCTTCCACAGCAAAACACAAACAATGTTTGTTTCAATATGGCACCGCCATCGCTAAAAGAGTATCTAGGCTATGACAGCGGTTAGTAAATGCTACGGATTCTTAACGGTCTCTGCCAACGCCTTTACCATTTGCCGAAGAAGTGCAAATTGCTCGGCCGGCGTTTCACGGTGCTCCTCCAGCTCAGCACGTCGCTAGGTCATATCTTCCTTCTGGGCGTTAATCTCCTCTTGGCGCACCTCTAGCTCCTCTCAAACACGCAGCTCGGCAAGTTTCATCTCCTTCGCATCCACTTCTATCTGCTTCTCTTCCTCCCAAAGAGCGTCAACTGAAGCATTCGACCCGATCACCGAGCGCGCTTTTTGTTGACGTGTGGAGAAGGAGCTCCAGCATCACGCTCTGCCACTCTAATCCACAACATTTGAAATCACTGCATCAGTGGAGCTAAAGATGAACACACGACACATCACTTTGCACTTACCGTTTCACTGCCTTCTCCATGACAATTGTGTCCGTGGTATTGAGTCGTTCTGCGTTATCGCTTTTCTGCTTCTGCTGCGCTTGTCGCGCCCACACGGCCTCCTCCTGCGGTTCTTCCACCTCTTCCAGCAGATCTAGCTTTTCAAGATGCTTCTCAGAAATGCCGCTTGTGGTCCTGCTCTTGCGGTTATACTGCTCGTACCATTTGATCAGCGTCGGCAAGCGCTCAGAGCATGTAGAGACTGTAAACAAGCTGCCAAGGTGAGAATTGATGTTGCTTGCCACCTTTTCCCACGATGCTTCTACCGCGTCTCGGGCTCACTAAACGGGCGTAGCCGGCACGCCTCCTGGAGGAAAGCGATGTCCTCGTCGTCGTTAAATCTGCTCCGCTTCTTTGGCTTGTGCGCTTCCCCTCGTCTCCGTGGCTGCTCTCTCCCATCGTGCTTTGGTTGCTCTCTCTTTCTTGGCGTTTCGTTTGTGGGCAGGTGCACGAATTGCTAAAGCAAAACAGACTGGCGTACCCGAGTGTTATAAAAAGGCAATCGTGAGATTCTGCTTTTCGTGTTTTTGAGTTCGTGCACGGTGTGCAAAAGAACTGTTGATTGAGTTGTTGCAGCACGAGCGAAAGTATCCAGAGGCTCCATTCACACCGTGCGAAAATGAAGAGAGCGTGAACCGTTTAGTGCCACACTTGCACGCAGTGTGAGCCTCCCGCTCTTCACATCAAGTTGCAGAGAGCGATCTGCACGCTCGTACAGTTTAATTACTGCTGCTATGCGAAGACACGAGGCACGCTGTTGGACAGTCGTTGGGTAGCGCCATGTCCATCCGATTTGATCTGTTCGTCTCAACAGCGAAATGGCTTCACCTTCATCACCAAATGGCGTGGGCCACTAAACAGTGCTGGGAGAGAGGCAACAGACCCACTTCCACTCCTCCCCTTTTCATCCAATCAAATACAGTAAATTATGATTTCAGCCAATCGTTGGCTACTCAAACGCTGAGAAATGCCGTTTTCGCGCAGCTGGCCAACAAATGATGATTGCTCTGCCATTTCCGCATTCCCACTGACTCACGAAGAGCTACGCGCTCATTCCCCACGCGTCCGTCCGTCCGTCAGGGAGAACACACCCGCAGCCGCAGCCGCAGCCGCAGAGGGTACCCACCACACACACAGCAGGAGCAGTATCGCATCAGTGTCAACAGTAGCATGGCGTCCTCTGTCACAATGTCGAACCTGCAGTCGAACGACTACTACGAGAACTTGGGCATCGCGCGCTCGGCAACCGAGCAGGAGATCAAGACAGCGTGCGTTTGTGTAGAGTGACGACGTGGAGGTGTGAGTGTGGCACTAATTTTTTGTATGGTATGTGTGTGTTGGTACGCGGATGCAGCTACCGCAAGCTCGCGATCAAGTACCATCCAGACAAGAATCCGAACGACAAGCTCGTGGCGGAAGAGAACTTCAAGATCGTCGGGGAGGCGTACAACGTGCTTTCGAACAAGGAGATGCGCGAGATCTGTACGTGGCTTGGCTAGCCTAATGCGGTGGTTATATGGCAGACACGCTGACGCTGATTACGATGGTTACGTTGATGATGATGGCAGATGACATTTACGGCAAGGAAGGACTCGAAGACGGCGCCGAGCCGATGACGAAGGAGCGCGCGATGCGCATCTTCCAGGACTTCTTTCGCTTCGGCGAGGCGATGGACCCAGACGCGCCTGAGCGCTCGAAGGGCTTGAAGCGCGCAGCCGGTGGCGTCGTGTACGCGCCAATGAAAGGGCTCATGTACGGCGGCAAGTCCGTGCTCAGTGGCGTCATCATGGGCTCGGCCGCGGTGGTCGCTGGCGCGGGCGCCATGGTCGCAAATGTCGCGTTTGGCGTGAAGGAAATGGGCGAGGCCGGCGTGAACGCGGCGCGCAATCGCAAGGGAAGCAAGGCGGGGAGCGACAGCGGCAATGAGACGCCGAACGTCGAAGGTATGTATGTCGACTGTACTTAGCCCTCAGTGCCAAATGACGACGCATTATTGATGACTCGTATTTGCATTTTACGTGTCCGTGTAGATGTGGCGAATGAGAAGCCGGTGCCGAGTTTCATGAGCGGACTGAAGAAAGCCACGGTCGGCGCCGTCGCAGCCCCCGTTGCGGTACGTAGTAGCTTCACTCATGACTGCATTGATCTCCGTGAGAGATTAAAAGCCCAATGCGCTCATCATCATGGCGCTCGCTTTTTTGCTATCATGCGGCGCTTGACTGATCTGTTGTCTTGTTTGTCTTTATTAGGGCATTGTGACGGGCGGAGGTGTGCTTCTAGCGAGTGGCGTGGCGGCGGGCGGATACGTCGTCGGCGGCTTTGCCGGCGCTGCTAGCAACGTCGCGAGTGGCGTGCGCGAGGTCAAGGCCGCGAACAAGATGGAGAAGCAGCGTCAGTCGATGATATCGATCGAGGCGCAGGCGAACAGAGAGAGCTCCACGAAAGCGGATGACGACGCGCAGGACGACGTCACTGCGACCAAAGGCAGGTCGTCGACAGTCTCGTCGTCGACGCCGAGTCCATCGATGCGGAGCCCAGCGGCGGCAGCAGCAGCAGCAGCAGCGCCGACCGCGTAGTCGTCATAGAGTTTCAAGACACCGCATTACATTCCTGAGCTCTAGTTTTAATTCACTATTTTAGACTCTTCTCTTTGCTCTACTCACTGGTATCGATCTGGAAGCCTGCGCCGCCCACCGCGCTCACGAAGCACTGGAAGCCGTTCTGCTCTCCTTCCAGCTCAGCGATCAGTTGCGTGAGCGCTGCGTCATCCAAGGTCTTGGGAAGCAGCGAGAGTGTGCACCCGCCGCCACCGGCGCCCGTGAGCTTCGTGGTCGCGCCGTACTGTTTGCAGATGTCAGCCACACGCTCAATCTGCGGATGCCCCACGCCCAATTCGTTCAGGATCTCGTGGTTGCGCACTAGCTGAGATGCAAGCTGCGCTTCTGACAGAGTCTGCTGGTTGCTCAGGTTGATGAACGAGCTCGCAATGCCGTCGATCTCGTCGAAGAGCCCTTCAACGCGGACGCGATTGCCCTCCAGCAGTTTGCGTACATTCGCGACCTGCTCCTTCGTCGAGCGAGGCACGCGCGTGTTCACGAGCAGGAAGCGGAACTGGTTCAGATCGCAATCGATGCGCTGGAATGTCGGCTCGGGCAGCTTTTTGAACACGAGCGCGCCGCCAAAAGCCGCGACTGTATTGTCCACGCCCGATGGCGCGCCGTGCAGGATCACTTCCGCTGCGAACGCGTACGCATTGATCAACTCCAAGACATTCTTGTTGTCCGTAGTCTGCGGTCCCTGTTCACCATTGGATCTTCGAAAATGGATCAGTGCGCCAGCGAGCGCGACGCTGAACGCCGCGGACGAGCCCAGCCCCGCGCCTACAGGGAAGTTATCGGTCGCCGACACCTGGATCTTGAGGCCCACTCCATATGCGCCTTCGCTCACCACACTGGACGCTCGCAATAGCGCGATACAGAGGAAGAGTGCAGGTCGCAGCGCCTTGGCGTCATCCATATATTCATGAGCCAGCAATGTGTCATCGATCTCCGTCAGCAATCGATCAGCAGGGCGTGGCAAGTAGTGCGCATTGTCTAGAAAGCGCATCATGAGCGCCTGTAGCGTGAGCAGCGGGAACGAGCGACATAGTGGAGCGTCGTCTGCTGTCGAGCGAATGCCATGGAAGTCGATCTCGATCGCCGCAGGCGTGGAGCTTCTCTCAGGCACGACGGGGTCCTGAGTTGTACAATAGTTTGCGACGGCGGCAATGAGTTATACGCACACCTAGAGGTACGATATCGAGGAGTAACGCTCAGTAAAACGTACGATGGTGACGCGCAGACGCAGTTCGTTGAGCGCGGCGGCCACGCACGCGCTGCCGTACACGACCGCGTGCTCGCCGAAGAGCAGCACTTTGGCCGGCGCCGACACCATCACGCTCTTCATCGTTTGTGTGACAGTCGAGTACCAAAAGTACCAGCAAAAAAGGTATCAAGTATTAGCAGCATTAAAGTATCAGCTTGAGTATCAAAACTACAAAACAATGCATCCTTTACTTAACTCAAAATTCGACCGATTCAATAATAAATATACTATAAGCATCTACATATGAAATATATTTAAGTGTTCTTGAACAATTGATTGCGCGGTCTGGTTCGAATGGTCAGCGCTCCTTTTCCCGCTCACCAGTTTGATACCAACTCGATTTTTACGACGCCCCTTGCTTCGCAAAGCAGTATTTACGCGTCCGAAAGGTACGACGAGCTGCTCGATGCGATGTGGGCTCGCGGATTGAAGTTGCTGCTGGCAGATCGCCAGATTCACATGCGCAGCGCTCACTCGCTCACCCGTGGCTCCATGTGTGTGTCTCTCTATTTCTCTCTATGTGTCGTTATGAAGCCCTGTGCCTTGCGCTGCGAGTTCTGCACTCGTAGCTCTCCGTCTTCTCTTCTTCGCTTCCAGCATGTCGCTCGAATCCGCCGACGCCTCGAAGGCGGCGGCCATGGCGGTGTCGCTCGCTGACACTGGCGCTGTTACTGACCATGGAGGTGACAGCGTTGAAGCACCGGTGGACGTGGGCGCCAGTGACACTGACAGTGTCGAGATGAGCGCAGACGACCCGTCGTCATTGCCGCACGACCACGACGCGACTGATGACAGCGCGGTTACCAATACGACAACAGCAGCAGAGACAGAGACATCGCCAGCTGACCCGACCGGTGGGGCACTCTTTGACTACTCCAGTTACACTGGTGGCGCGCCGAGTCTGCTGAGCATCGCTACCAGTGGCGGCGTCGCGAGCGTATCGACTGATGCGTCCAGTAGCGTGGTCGTGACGTCGAGTCTCTTTGGCCAGGAGCTGGACGCGACAGTGAGCCACCACGAACTCGTCATGGGCAGCGGCAGCAAACCCATCGAGGTGGACGACAAGAACAAGATCGGACGGCCGAGCCACCCAGCGTGGGAGCACTTTGTGCGCGGCGAGAAGCGTAACCGGTTCCACCACAACGCCTACTGCCGGTACTGCGCCGCGAACGGCGTCGACCCAGAGGCTGTGCGCGGCGTGTCGGAGAACATGATCCGCCACCTGCAGAAGTGCGTCTACTGCCCCGAGGAGATTGTGACACAGCTCAAGATGCTGTGTGCGCAGAAGGACGCCGCGCGTTTTAGCAAGCGCCACCAGACGCACCCATCCGACGTTGACATGTTGCTGCACCACGACTCATCGCCATTGTCGAGCAACAAGCGCGTGAAGCGAGCCATCACTAATAGCAACTTTAGTGGTCGCTTGGTTGGCGCTGCTGATACTGCGACTGCTGCGATGATGATGGTGGCGAATGGGAATGCGATCCCGCTCCCAGCTGACGTTGCCAGTGGTAATGCCACATCGAGCTCTGTGACCGACAACAGTAGCTCTAGCAATCAGTCGGCTGGCCGCCATCACAGTGTGGAAGAAGAAGAGTTCATGCCGCTGCAGTTGCCACTGTTACCCAGTGAGATCGCGAACGCCGCGGCGCAGAACGCACTGCGTCTCCAGTCGTCGGTGACTTCTTCAGCACCTGCAGCAGCGATGCATTCGAGCCACGAGTTTGCGTCCAAGCACTCCACTGGCACTCGAGCCAACAACAGCGTTCACATGAAGGCAAGACTCCGTGGTGGCGAGTTCGCAGCCAAGAGGGCGCCAGCAAAGACGAGCTTCCTGCGCACTGGCAACAACAGCCACCAGCAGCAGTCAGAGCAGCGCCACCAAGTTGTAAATGCTGCCACCAAACCGGTCGACCCAGAGCTACTAAATCGACTTGTGATGACTGCAACACTGTCAGCTGGACTGCCGTGGGACTGGACGTGGATGGAGGAGTCGGCGCGACTCTTTGGGGACATGCACGCGAACCTGGAGCTGCCTCGCCTCGCCACGCTGCCGTCCATCACGTCGTCATCTCACAAGAAGCAGCTTGCAAAGATGAAGTCCGAGCATGTGGGCGTCACGCTCGCGATCAACTCGTGGGTCTCCAAGTACCAGAAATCGCACTTTGCGCTCTTCTCGCTCGTGAATGCGCTGGGAGAGGCGAGCGTGTACGATCTGGTTGACTTGGGACTCGAGGAGCCTGCGTCCGATGTGCTCGCAGACACGATCAAGAACTTGTTGATGACGCTGCACAGCCAGAGTGTCCAGGTGATCAACATTGTCGTGGACACAACGAACGCCTACGCTGCGGCCCGCTTCGCCGTCAGCTCCATGGAGAACTCGAGCCACGACATCCCCGTTCTGCCGTGCTTCTCACAGTTCCTGAGCCTGCTACTTGGCGTGGTGCTCACGGTCTCGGACGTGTACGTGGAGACCATGGGCGACGTGATCGAGATCGTGCAGATGTTCTCCAACCACCGCGTACTCAAGGTGCTCCGCCGAGAGTGCGGTGACCAGGACGCGGCGCTCGTGTTGCCAGCGAAGGACAACTGGTACTCGTTCATCGAGTGCATCGACTCGGTGCGCCAGTACGAAGACATGATCAAGATCATCGCGTCTAAGGTGCTTGCGGCCTCGAGCGGCTCCGGGAATGGAACTGGAGGAAATGGTGCGGTGCGGCCGACGAGGAAAGACAGCGCAGGCAACACGGTGGACGAGCTTGCAGAGACCCGGCTGTCGTCGTCTGTGCTTCGCGCGATCCAGAACCCCGAGTTCTGGGAGAACGTTGTCTCGCTCAGCGAGCTCATGTCGCCAATCAAGGAGACCCACAAGATCATGACGAGCAGCGCTGTCTCGCAGTTCTCACTCTCTGACGTCGTGTACCAGTTTGGGCGCATGCACCAGCAGTACGGTATCATCATCTCGGACTGGGAGGATAACACGTGCGGCCGCAGGACGCTCGAGCACGTGCGCTTCTTGCAGGAGACTGTGAACAAGATGTGGCGGCTCTACGATCAGCCGCTCATGTTCCTGAGCTACATCCTCAACTACAACCTGGTGTATCCGCATGTGTCATCGCTGAGCCACCCATCGTTGCAGTGGCTGTCGATCGGTAAGTACGCCAAGGAGTACTTCCGCAGGTGGTTCTGCTCGGCCTCGCCGCTGCCAGCTTCTCGTGCGGCAGGGCCAGCAGCCGCGGCTGCAGGAGCTGCTCCTCCATTACGATTCCCGCTGAGCGAAGATACGGCGTCGCGCTTCCTAGAAGACATCCTCGCGTACAAGGAGCGCAAGTACCCGTTCGACATGGAGTCCGTGTGCGAGTTTGAGAACCCGCGGTCGTTCTACCTGCTTGTCTCGGACTCGAATCCGCTGATGCACCTCTTTGGCTCGCGCCTGTTCAGCTTTGCGACGTCAACGCCGCCGCTCGCGGATGTCGTGGACGGAATCTCGTTTGTCTCGTCGGCGACCTCGTCTGTGTGCAATCGAGACGTGTTGCTGCTAGACTTGAGGATGAAGCTCTTTGCGCAGACAGCGGTGCAACCGTCAAGGGAGCTGCTCGCGTTTCTTCAGAACAACGGGACAAAGATGGCGATAGGTGGTGATTCGGCTAGCAGCGGCGAGTTGTCTGCTAGCACAGGACTCCACACTTCAGCACTACCAACACCAGCGGTGGTAGCAGGAGCCCGCATGAGCCACTCAGGTTTAAAACCATCGAGTGTGGACTGCGGCATGGACGCGCGAGCGTGCTCGACGCTGTGGAACAAGAAGCAGTGGGCGCGGCTGGCGAAGGAATGGCGTGCGCACTGGGAGAAAGAGACGGAGATCGATGAGTTGCTGCGCAGCCTCGCGCTGCTCGACCCCGGGTTGTTCCGCTTCTCGCCGAACCTGTCGCTCGTCCAGATCTTCAAGGACAAGCTGCCGTCCCGTCTGCCGCAAGACCGCGAAGAAGCCGTCGTGGACGTCTAAGGCTCAGCCACAAGTCTTTCATCAAGACAAACCAAAGAACTCAAGTCAAGTATCAAGCCTCAAGATCACTCTCTCATTGTACTATTTACTCGCTGCTACTCTGAGTCAAGAGCTGCTCATGTCGAGGAATGCTGTGAAAGAGTCGGTCGAGCACCTCGGGGTCCATGTCTCCATTACACAGCAGCTGAAGCTCAGCTACCTGCTGAGTCAGGTCTCCGTACCTGGTAACCAACCATTTGTAAGTACCAGGTAACAAACAGCAACACCAACAATGAGGAATACTGGAATTTGTCAAAAGGAACCTCATGGACCCATCACTCACGCTGTATGCAGCCGCGTACACTGCTCGTCCTTGCCCGTGACGTTGCTGCGCATGCTGGTGTATCTACAGCCAATCAACCAGTGTGTGCGTACAAGCCACGCGCGTCAGCTCTTTTGTTATGCATTCAGTCTCAACACGCAAGGTTTGGCTCGTTGCTAGATACCGTTTCTGCTGCTTTTGGTTCGTGCGCGTGACGTCCGCGAGCATCTGCGTCAGCTGCTTATGCATGTCGTTGATACTCGCGAAGGAACCAGAAGCAGTAGCGTCGTCGCCTCCAGCTCCAAAGCTGTCGTCGGCGCCATCATCTTCCGCCGCAGGCTCACTGGATCTAGAAGGCGGTGCTCGCGGGCTACGATCACGAACGGTGAGTACGCTGATGTTAATATCGACAAGCAGACTCAACGTCAGCTCACTGACCTCCTGCCGCTGTTGTTGTTGTTGCTTGGTCGGTGTCGCTCGCTCGAGGTCACCCGAGCGTTCAAGCGTGACGAAGACGTGCTACTGCGGCGAGGTTTTGACGTAGCAGGTGCGGGTGAAGACGACGACGAAGAAGAGGAAGCGGGTGGCGGCTGAGGCACTTTGCCTGGCGCTCGTGAAGCTCTCCCATTGCCCTCCATGTCCACAAGTTCCAGTCAGAGCAGCAAGCGACAAAAGCAAAAGCGAAGCACTGAGGCGCCTCAAGTGCCAAGGTTTCAAGTTTCAATTGCAGTGAAGCGACACGACCGTTTTCATTTCTTCTCGCTGCAAGAACGACACAAGCACACACTCAAGAGCACCAGTTACACGCCAATCACAGCGTTTCATTGAAGGTCTTCTCAAAAGCGGCGTCGCTTCTCCACAGTCGGTTTCGTTGGCGCTTCGAGAGGTGGCGGTGGCGAGTCTCTGTCCCCGTGGTGTTCCCCACCCATTGGAATCGGTACCAGCGGCCAGCGGAGCATCTCGTGGCGCAGGTTCTCCGGACAGCGCTCGCAATCTTCCTTCAGGTGTTGCACCATATTGTGGAGGATCGCGCGCATGGCTTGCACTTCGTCCACCGGCTCGGGTGCATCCTTCGCGAACGAAGTGTCCTTCTCGAGCTCCGCGTTGCAGAACTTGCAGACCACGAGGATGCGACTCTGCACCAGGGTCCTCAAGTGCGCGGCGTGCATTTGCTCGTGAACGATGTTCGGGTGCGAGAAGCAGTTCCAGACCGGGTGCTTGGGCGCTGGGTAGCCGTGCGGCTGTCGCGTCCGTTCAGAGTGCGCTTCAGCACGAGCTTCCGCGCCACCAGCAGCGTCACCAGCACCAGTGGTGTGCTCGTTGCCGGCTTCGCTGCCCTCGTCGACGATCTCGTGCAGCGTCTGGTGCTTCTGTGAATTGCTGCGGAGCTCGAGCTCCGAGGTCTTGGAGGCGCGCGAAGGTTCGTAGAACATGGCGTCGTATGTGAGGTTGGAAGGCGGTTCCATCGGAAAGGCGTTCGCTCAGAGTTTGGTGCTTGGTGAGTGAGCGTGGTTCTCTGTGGTTGCCCAGGCACATACTCCAGTTGAGGCATTGCAAATGAGATCGAGCGGTTGAGTTCATGTCGTGGCTAATAACCTTTCGCAGATCGCAGACACGGTGGAGGACTGGGGTAACGAACGATCTTAGCCGACCTCGTTCGTATTAATAGTGACAACGAAGCGAGTGACAAGCAGTGAGGTTGTGTCGTAGTGATACGCACGTTAATAGTGTGTGACCAAGCATCACGATGTGTGGGATTTCGTGAGTGCGCTGCTGCGATCGATGATCGTGATGAGTACGAGCAGCCACGTCGCACCGCCGAAGGTCACGATCGCCTCGCGTCCACAGACTGCTGCGGCTGCTGCTACTGGTGGCGTCACAGCTCACATGAGCGGCAGTGAAGTTCCAGTCCCAGTATTATTGACGACGCCGCCACAACAGCCTTTTGAGAATGGGAGAAGGAATAACCCCAGCAAGAAGCTGCCTACCCCGGTCCTAGTGTCGACACATGTGAACTCGAGCCTCTTCGCAACCCCGACGCGGCCGCCACCGCCCTCCGTACGACCAAAGAGCAGCAGTGTGAGTGCCACAACAGCTATCAAGAGGAGTGTACCAGCAACGCCTGCTCAGTCTGCGATTGCCTCGCCTCGCTCCAGAGCGTCGTTGTCTGCCGAAAGAGCCCAAGAAAGCAGTTTCAAGAGAGCAAGCGCGACTCCAGCACTTTCCTCATCTGCTGCAGACACGACGGGCAACATTTACCACGCGATGGTGGCGCGCAAGAGTGCCGAGGACACGGCGACGCAGCTCGCGCGGCGCATCGCGCACTTTCGCGCGCAGGAGGAGCGCGTGCTGCGCGAGGTACAGGACGTCAAGAGCAAACTCGAGTCGGCGCTGCTCGCGGCACATCAGCAGCAAACATCAGCATCAGCACAACATCAAGGAGGGTTGTGGCCCGCGATCAGCTCTCCACAGCGTCGTTCACTGCAGAGCTGGACTGAGAACAGTGGCGGCAGATGTGCTTCAAATACGCAGTCGCGAAGAGAGCCTAAAGCGCCACGAAATCGAGAACAGCTCCAGTTCCTAACCGTGAGCTCAGCTTGTGCATTTCTGTGTGGTGGGCGGTATGCTACTGTCCAACTTGTGTGGACGAATCCTGACTCTCTCTGTTTCATGGCGAGAGCAGAAGCAGAAGAAAGTGTTCCAGATGCGGAAAGTCGAGTCTGCTAAGCACCAAAAGGAGAAGCGCAAGGTGCAAGCTGCATGCCTCGGTGTTGAGTACTCCCGAGCTTGTCTCTTACGACTCTGTTCTGCACTGACTTGTGTAGCTGGCGCTCGAGAAGCAAAAGCTGAAAGAAGAAGCGGATAAGCACGGCAAGGTCGTGCAGAAGGAGAAGATTCGACAGGAGTACCGGTGTGCGCTCCACCAGCGCGTGACCAAGCAGGTGTGAACATCCTCTCGCTGGATTTCTGACTTGCTACACATGCATAAACTGATTACTTCTCTTGCGAACAACTTGTTGACCGAATACCTCCTGCAGCACCAGCTCCTTGAAAGCTTCGAGGAGCAGCACGAAGAGCGCTTGCAAAGCGAGAGAGAGCGTGAGCACCGCGCGCTGGACCTCATCGAGCAGCTGCGCGAGGAGGAGAAGTACGTCGTGCTACGGTTGCAGGCGCTCAAGTTCCACCAGGAGTTCATCAAGCGCGGCCTCAGCGGCGAGTAAGCCGGTGGTCATCGCGCGTTGTCACTCCGTAGTCGCACCCACTCACTCCCGCGTTTTCGCAAGATGTCAGGCGTCGAGTATCACGCATCCGCGCCTTTCACGACTACCGGATCCTGATGTTAGCTAATCGATTGAGTTAAGCATAAAGGGGACTCTGCAGCGATAGATACCACCGATGACAACAACCAACGAAATCTAAAGCACGGGGCAGCGCTCTCACTGTTTTGTGTAGCTCCACGAATGAAAGGATAAAGCGAGATGGATGAGGCGCCAGTCGTCGGTTGAGAAGATTATGCTTGTGAGAACTGAAACACATCATGACCGCCTCGTGACGGAATGTACCACTGCAGTATGTAACTCAAGTCTCTCTCACTCTCGTTCGCAGTGCACCATGCTACAGTAGCATCCGCCTTGTCTATAGTATTCGGACCAACCTGGCGTCACTATTTCCATGAGAAAGTCGATGCGCATCTGCGTAACCCATCCGATATATCATATTTGCATGTTTGTTGAGGGCGATGAGACCGCCAATCGGATGGTTGGTCTGGAGGTGTCGAGGGAAACGCATCGTTGGTCGCATGGTTGTGTTGATACAACAAAAAGGAGCTGAGGCTTTCGTGGCAACTCTGTCAAAACAAGTCTTGTACACACCAGTACATACGCATGCACACCGGTACCTCGATCTCTATGGCGATCAGGCAAGCGCACGCACGCACACGACTCACAATCTCATGATCCTTTCGTGCGTGTGTGGAGGTATCGATTTGGTACACTCGCTATGTTGATGAAATGGCTGAATGATCGCTTTGTGTTGTGCGTCTCATAGGAGAATCGGCTCTCTTCTCTTGGAACGGCATGGGTGAGTGAGTGGTACTGGACCGCGCTTGTTACTGGAGACTGGTGCATGAGTGTGGAATTGTGCAGACTTGACGAGTTGCCCAGCAACAACAGCAAAGGTCATTTGCGTTTGCTCAACATTGTTGCGCACCTCACTTGGCGCGTGTGACTCGCAAACAACTAATGTACCACCCACCAGCTTTCCTTGCTGCGTTTCAACATACACGACAAAACAAACTGCACCACCATAGTGGTGTCATCATTATGGCACCACTACCATACAGTACAGCAGGTGGTTGGTCGCGGTAAGCAGCGTGCATTCGCTTCTCGTGCTTCAAACACAAAGCCCAGTTCCTCCATTCCTACAGCAAGCAATTCAACTCCGCGCTCTCTGTTCACGTGGGTGCTGATACAAGGTTTCGTGATCGAGTGGTTGAGAGCTGCGACAGACGGCAGATCAGATGGCTATCACTGACATGCATGCGTATTCAAGAACAGATGCGGATTTGATTGCATACGCAACTTTTTATTTGATTGATCAATACAATCAGCACATTTGCACAATTTATACAATGCAGTATTTAGAACAATGCGTATTTTATCAAGAGCGTTCGGACTCATCTGCGTTTGCCACTGCTGCAACCCAGGTCAGTCTCTACCCACAACGCGGACAGCCCCAGCCAGCCAGACAGCCAGAGGCAATACGACAGCACACCGGATGTCTGTCGCATTGCGCCTGCGCTTCATTGCATCGCTCTTGCGCTTTGGATCTCGCTCGAACACGACGCGTCTTCTCCTTTGCTCCTCCAATCAAAAGGTTATGAAAACCTGAGGCAGCTGCCGCCTGCGACTTGTTGCACCCTCATGAGATGACAGCGACACACCAACTGGCTCCTGCCATCGAACGTTTGCAGCAGGCGATCGCACTTCCTCTCACTTCTGAATTCGCCAACTGAACCCCACTTCAGTCCCCAGCTCAGTCCAGTCGCTCATTTCTCCAGCAGCAAGAAACATGGTGTCAGCGATACTCGAGAGCATGTTCCGCACCAAGCCCATGAAGGTGATCCAGGCGGAGGAAAAGGCCGAGGATCTCCCGCGCTCGCTCTCACTCTTCGATCTCATTTGCATCGGCATTGGTGGCACGGTTGGTAGCGGTATCTTCTCCACGGCCGGTAGCATCATCGCGACGACTGCGGGTCCAGCGGCCGTCGTCAGTTGGATGATCGGCGGTATCGTCTGCTGCTTCAACGCGCTCGCGTACATGGAGCTGACGACGCGCATCCCGTCTTCCGGCAGCACCTACGCGTACGCGTACCACGCGCTCGGTGAACTCCCCGCCGTCATCGCTGGCTGGCTCTTGACGCTTGAGTATGCTGTGTCCG
>JAADXK010000228.1:0-33635 GCA_023337805.1 Globisporangium barbulae
GTGGAAGATCGCGACGCTGGACGCGAACAACACCGTCGAGGCGTATTTTGGGCTCTTCAAGGAGAACGGTGATCTCAAGGACGAGTACGCGTCGCTGACCTTCGACGCCTCGTCGTCGTCCTCGTCCTCAGCCTCGTCTTCTTCTCAGGGTGGCGACGTGGACGTGGGCAGCAGCACTGCATCGAGCTCTTCTGTGGACGGAGCTAATGTGGTGCCTGCAACTGGCGGCACCAGCACCTCCACTGGCAGCAGCGGTGCGGCTCAGACTGCCAACACGGACGAAAGTGACGCGTACCCAGCTGACTCGACGTCAGGCGCCAGCACCTCTACCTCCACTGATGACGCGAGCACGGTCCACCCTGCCACTGGCGACGACGTGCCTTCGGTCCAACCCTCTGGTGACAACTCCTCGGTCAGCGACTCGACGGCCACTGCTGCCGCCACTGCGAGTGGTGACGACAACTCGGCTGTAAGTGGCTCGACTGCGGACAACTCGAGCAACGCGTACTCGACCGACGACAGTCCCACCACGGGATCGTCTCCGAGCATGGCCACGCAGAGCACTGCCACAACCGCCACTGCCAGCGCCACCAAGCGTCCCAAGCGCAAGGACTGCGATGCGTAGAGTACTAAAAGATTCGACAGTAGAGTTATCGGGAACAACTTGTGCTAGTGACGGATGGATCAGTAAAGCCATCTAATGACAAATCTGTGACGTGTGTTGTGAGACTATTTGTATACCACTTCTATCAGGTCAATGTTAAGCGCTCAAATTCTCCATCTCAGATTGGCTAGTGTATGCCAAAGTAGCCATACTACATCCAAGTCAAATCGGCAAGCGAAATGCTTCGCGATCACGCATTCGCCGAATTGCCTCGAACAAACGTCAATCACCAGAAAGATGAACAGCTCCGTCGCCATGCGCTCGCTGCTGCGCCGCTCCGTCGCGTCTCTTGCCGCCGCCCCAAGAGCTGCGGGTGCGCGTGCGCTGAGCACCGTCGACCGCCTCCACCAGCGCAGCCACGCGTTCCAGGCGCCGCTGCTGCGCTCCACCGCTGGCTTAACAAACGGCAAGTGCAGTCCGTTTGCGGCTCCGCTTGGAGCTGCGCGCTCGATGTTCATCCAGACCGAGTCGACGCCGAACCCGCACAGCATCAAGTTCCTCCCCGGTGAGGCCGTGCTGGACGATCGCTTCTCCACGGGCGTGGTGCGTTTCTTGCTCCTGTGCGACGTCTGTTGGACGTGTGTGGGTGGTGCTGACGGAATGCATGCAATGGGTGATGTGCGTATGTGTATTGTGTTGTTTACTATTAGGACTTCACACCTGGCTCGGAGGAAGTGCGTCGCTCGGCGCTTGCGAAGAAGCTTTTCCAGATCGATGGTGTCACGCGCGTGTTCTTCGGAAAGGATTTCATCTCCGTCACCAAGAGCGAGGACATGGACTGGGATGTACGTCTGTGTTAGTGCGTCGATGGCTGTCTGTCGACGTGTTCTTCTGGATTGAATGACTGATGCCACATGTATGTCGTGTGTCTGGCAAATGCAGGCGCTCAAGGCCGAGATCTTTGCGACGATCATGGACTTCTACGCCACGGGCGAAGCCGTGATGTCCGACGAGCCGATCGTGACGGTGCGTTACTTCGTGTCCAACTGCGTTTCGCTCAGCCTGGCTAACATCGCTGCTTACTACTGTTGTTGTTGTTATCGTTCGCAAGGACACGACGGTACTGCCGGACGACGACGAGGTTGTAGCGATGATCAAGGAGCTGCTCGAGCAGCGCATCCGCCCGTCTGTGCAGGACGACGGCGGCGATATTTTCTACAAGTGCGTTTACGCGTTTGCTCGCGTTGCGCAAGTCTTCTAGTGTGGTCAGCACTCACGAGTGTGTGTTTGTGTGTACCTTGACTTGCACTATTGTCGCAGGGGCTTTGACGAAGAGACCGGCATCGTGCACGTGCAGCTCGCCGGCTCGTGCGCTGGGTGCCCGAGCTCGTCGGTCACGCTCAAGAACGGCGTGGAGAACATGCTCAAGCACTACATCCCGGAGGTGCGTGGCATCGAGGAGTGGGTCGACGAGGAGCTCACGAAGATTAACGAGAACGAGTTCAAGAGCTTCGAGGAGAAGCTGCGCGCCGCCGGCGTCATGAGCGAGTAGAAAAAGAGAGCCAAAGCCAAACAGAGCGGACAAACTCACTGGCGTGCATGCAGCATATACAAGAAAAAAATCAAGACAAAGAGGTCATGCGACAACCAACCAATACCATGCGCGCAAGAAACACACAAGCAAGCAAACGCAAACCGAACCTGCGCTTGTCCAACAAGTTTGTTTGTGGTAGTGGTGGTGGTTTTGCAATGTGGAGACCAATAAACAACCTTATGTGGTTGATGTGCAACGAATGTTGATAACCTGAGTTTTATGTTGCAGAGCTCCGCCCGTCGCCCGTCGCGTGCGTGGCGCCCTTCAAGCAAGACAAGTCGAGCGCGACGCCCATCACGCATCCATCTGCTACGGTTGCCGGCACGCGGGAATAATTATCCCTCGGCTATTTCCAGCCTCTTCTCACCCAGGCGCACGCGAGCGTTTTGTTTTGCACCGGCAGCCCCTCAGCTCAACCAGCCCCATTCACTCGCTCCTCCCATCGCCCTTCACTTCAATTCGCCACTCGGTCGGAAAAATGACGCGCTGCCGCTGATCTCGACACGACATTGAGCTCAAGAGAGAGAGTGATGCACCCGAACACGCCCATGCCCAGGTACGTATTAATGCGCGCTTGCGCACGTTGCTTGTGCGAGCGCAAGGTGGTGGTGTTTGTACGCAAGTCGCGCAAGCAAGCTTTTGTGGATTAACCAGCCTCCTCATGCCCACCCACCACCACAGGGCGTCCCCAAAACGGACAATCGCGTGTGCTGGGCTCGACGACCTCGACGCCATTCTCTGTGGTATTGATACCAGCAGCAGCAATCCTGATAACCAGCAGCTGGTGCCGCCGCAACATCACCCGCGCAAGCGCCACAATAGCGCAGGGAGCATTCCCAGCGGCGGCACTTTGACGTCACTTGGCGGGTCGAGCCGTCGAGTAACGTCTTTCCAC
The DNA here is from genome assembly GCA_023337805.1 of Globisporangium barbulae. Lineage (NCBI taxonomy): Eukaryota > Oomycota > Peronosporomycetes > Pythiales > Pythiaceae > Globisporangium > Globisporangium barbulae. The sequence goes on from JAADXK010000228.1 coordinate 3,094, forward strand.
GCGTCGCCTTTCACCAATCTGTCGCGACGCCCCGACTTGTACCCGAGCAGCAACGATGTTGCCGGCAATGACCAAGGTTTATCAGGTATGCCACTTGCTTGTTGACCATGCGCTTGTTGTTGTGGGCACTTGTTGAAACAAGTGCTGGTGCTTGCTTGCTTGCTTGCTTGCTTGCTTGCTTGCTTGCTTGCTTGCTTGCTTGCTTGCTTGCTTGCTTGTGCACAACTTGTACTGCTGCTTGTTGTTGCTGTAGCTTCTGGTGGCTTTGCGTTCGCTTTGGCCACCACCGGCTACCATTTCAGTAGCGATGGCCACAAGGACGACGCCAGCACTTCGCCGACGATGAGAAGATTCCATCGCGACCACCACCACCAGGTGGCGGCGCCGCCCGATGCCTCGCCCCGTGAACAGTTCCTCGTGCGCGCGTTCAGCTCGGCGGCCATGCAGATCCGCACGCCGAGGGACAGCGACGCACATGGTGTCAACAATGTGGAGGAGCACGATGACGCTGCTATTGCGCGAACGACAAGAATGCAAGACGAAGGCGATGATAATGAGGAAGACGACGCAAGTTTCTACGCAAGTCAGCAGCTGGAAGAAGACGCGCCTCCGTCTCCAGCGTCAGCTCAGCGTCTCCTCCGGTTCCAGCAGCACCAGCAAAAGTACGACGAGCACGAGTTCACGCCAAGGCCGATCCAGCAGCACCCGTCGCGTCCGCACTTCTTTGATCCGACGCTCAGCAGCAACAATAATAACAACAACAGCTGCGACGACGAAGATGGAGAAGAGACGAACGATCGCCAGTCTCACCAGGCTGCAGACCAGCTCCACAGACGACAGGACCGTCACCAGCAGAAACAGAAGGCGCGAGCCAAGATGAAGCTGGTGGCCCCCGAGTCGCCGTCGCTAGACTTTGGTGCGTCGTTTGGCTACCAGCAGCAAGAGCCACTAGCAGTAGCAGCCTCGCCCTCGTCTGCGCTCTACCGCCACGAGCCGCCATCATCAGCAGCACCAGCAACCCCACACGCGTTCCCTCCCACGCCTGCGACGCCCACCAGGTGGCTGCGCGACGAAGACGAGCGACTGCGCGAGGCCGTGGCGCGCTTCGGCGGCAAGAGCTGGAAGCTGATCGCCGAGAGCCTGGGCAACGGCCGCACGGACGTGCAGTGCCTCCATCGGTGGAACAAGGTGCTGAAGCCCGGGCTCATCAAGGGGCCGTGGACGCCCGAGGAGGACAGCGTACTGCTGGCGCTCATCGCGCGCTACGGCGTGGGCAAGATCCGCTGGTGCGACATCGCGCTGCACCTGCCCGGGCGCATCGGCAAGCAGTGCCGCGAGCGTTGGTGCAACCACCTGGACGCCAACATCCGCAAAGGCCAGTGGACGCCCGACGAGGACGAGACGGTCTTCCGCTGGCAGCAGAAGCTCGGCAACAAGTGGAGCGAGATCGCCAAGCTGCTGCCCGGACGCACGGAGAACGCGGTGAAGAACCGCTACAACTCGGCTGCGCGCCGCAAGTGGCTCATGAAGCAGGCTGCGAGGGAGCAGCAGCAGGAGCAGCAGGAGCAGCACAGCCGCCACAAGTTGCAACAGCAGCAGCAGCAGCCGAGTGATCGTCAAGAGCAACAACAACAAGAAGACCAACGTGACCAGGCACACGCAAGTGTGCAGCCGCGCTCAACTCCGTTCCAGACGCGTCCACGTCTCTCAAGCAAACCGAGCGCCACGCTCAAGCGCAGCGGTCCTCGCGCACCAACAGCGACAAAGAGCTCAGTTCGGGAGGAGTTTGCTCCGTTTGCCACCCCGGGGTCATCCATCCACCATCTCACGGAAGCCTCAATGCCTTCGACGCCGATGGCCATGGGCAGTTCATCTTCAGGAGCCATAGCTACCAACACCATCACCAATTTCGCATTCTCAGTCACGACAGACTCGCATCGTGATGCTCCGAGCTCCTCGCGCAGCTTTAGCTTTGACCGCCGATTCATCTCGCCACTATCGTCAGCAACGTCAGCAGAGATGATGAACTCGGTCAGCCAGCTCTTCCAGCCGCCGCCTCCTGCTGTTGCAACGATCTCTCAGGCGCCTCGATCCTTCCACGTGCCGTCTGCCTCGTCGCTCACTGCGCTGCTCTCGCCGCCTGTCAAGATCGAGGCGTCGTCGTCGTCTCCAAGAGGACAGCCTTTCCTGGCGCCTTTCTCGAACCAAGCGGTCTCGGTGGACGTTTCTCGCAATGTGGACAAATTGGAAATGGACACTCACAATAGTATGCGTCACCACGTGGAGGACGCTCGCGAGTCCGCCAGGGGCAACCAGGACGCGGTCGTGATCGACGATCAGATGAGCAAATTCCTCGATAGCGTCGCGCTCGAGCTCGACGAGATCATGGAGTGATCGATCGACTGAGCCATTTCGACAAGTGCATTGCTTTGATATACGTATATTTAAGCAACCCAAACGAAACAAAAAACATGATAAGAACTATAACAGCAGCAACAGAAGTGCAGCAACGAAGAATACATTAGCCATTGTTGTTTAAGAGAAAATGCGCTTTCGAAAAACTAGTGTCCACCTCATGTGGACGTCTCGTCCACCACTTTTGCTTCCGCCTCCGGCTCCGGCTGCTGCTGTTCACCCCCTGTGTCCTGCGCTTGTGGACAGAACGTAACGCTGTGCACCGCATTCATGCGCTTCTCGGCGCCATTCTGTCCACCAAAGATGTACACTTTGCTCGTAGCGTCCACCACGGCCCGATGGCCGACGCGACCAGGCAACGCAAGCGCCGAGGCATCACTGTCCTCTTGACCTGGACCCTCGTCGCCCGTTACGGCCTTGGGCTTGTGCACCACGACAGCCTCCCACTCCCACGTCTCGGTATTCAACAGGAAGCTGTCGTCAAAGACCCTGGTCGCCTGCGGCCCTTCCTGCTGCGGGTCCCAGCCGCCAAAGATTAGGATCTTGGAGTCACCCACAAGCGTCGCCGAGTGACCCGTGCGCGCTTGCGGTGGCGTGCCCACCACGCACGGGTGGAACCACGTCCACGTGTCCGCGACGCCGGCCTTCTGCAGCACGTGCACCGAGTTAAAGCTCTTCTTGGCGTCGTTGCCGCCGAAGATGATGACGCGGTCGCCCACGGCCACGGCGCTGTGGTACGTGCGCGCGCTCGGCGGCTTGCCCTCGAGCTTCACGTTCTTCCAGTGCCACGTGTCTGCAACAATACGTCAGTTTCTATATGTTAGCTACCTCACTACGAATGTCCTCACAATGCCACCTACACATTGACGTACCGCTGTCAAGGACGTGCACGGTGCTCTGTCGATTGCGGCCGCGGCTGCCACCAAACACGACAATCTCTTCGCCGACGACCGTGCACGTGTGGCCGCTGCGTGCCATGGGCGTCACGCCGCTCACGGCCGGCGGGTACCAGAGGAAGCACTCGGTGTCGAGCACCATGATGTCTGAGAGCACGTCCATCTGGTCGCCACCCATGAAGCGCTCGCCGCCAAAGACGAGTAGCAAGCGCTTCGTCTCCAAGTACACGGCGCCGTGCCACGCACGCGGAATGCTCTCGCAGTTGAGCGGCGTAGACCACTCGCGCTTCTTCAAATCGAACACATGGAGCCCGCCCAGCGTCGCCTCGTCGTCGTCTGCGCCACCGTAGACCACCACGCGGCCGTCTGAGATCGTGGTGACCGAGTCGCCCCAGCGCTCCACTGGCACGGCGCCATGCACGGCCACTTCCTCCCACTGCGCGCTCACTACAAGCGATAGCCAATCCAGAACGTAAGATAACTTACTACCCAATCATCACTCACCACACTCGCACCTGCTTTCTTTGCTGGTGTCGCCTTCGAGGCTTTCGGAGCTTTCGAGTTTTTCACAGTCTCCTTGGGTGGGACGACAGCAGCAGCAGCAGCTCCGTCAGAAGCTGCTTTTGGAGGGCGGCCGCGCTTCTTCTGCGAGTCCGGAGTCGCCTTTCGAGCCGCCGTCTGCTTGCTCCCGTCTGGAGAGAACAACGTCGTTTGGATCGTGTTCGCAGGCTTCTTGGGCGCTGGCGATTTGGAGGAAGATGACGACGATGGCGTCAATGCGCGCGGCGGTTTGGCTTTCGTAGCGCTCGAGCGACCGCTGTTCTCCTTCTTCGAGACCAACGCACCCAACGACGAGACAATCGAGTCGGTGTCACCAGCAGCAGCAGTAGTAGCGGCAGTCTGAACCTTGAGCGAACCTTGCGATGACGCTGTTGACGCCGTCTCAAGCTGAGCCAGCAACATGGACTGCTCGACGTCGTTGAGGAAATTCGGACGCAGCCGTTTGGTCAGGAGTTCCGAAGCGCTGCTCTCCGAGTCGTTGTCGTCGTCCTCATCGTTCACGAAGTCGCTCTGGTTCAGCGAGCGCTTCTTGGAGCTGCTTTCGGCAGAGGACGCCAATTGGGTGGACGCGGTGCTAATAGATGGAGTAAATTCGCTCGTTACTGCTGTTGGCTTGCTGATGACCACTGGTGTCACTGTTGGCGCTGCAAGAGCCACCAAAAAACAATGTAAAGAGTGAGCACGTCCCGCAGCAGAATCACACCAAAGCACAACATATAGACACGCACGTACCAGTCCTGGAGAGCACCACGTCGCCCGTGAAGTTGTTGCACTGGATCGTGAGCGTCCCATCCTTGAAGGAGAATTGGATGCCCGCCAGGCTTGTCGGGATGTCGACCTCCACGCCTACTCGCCATTGGTGTCCGCACAATCAATCGGTATTCTATGCCCTCTTCCAAACACCACATGCACATGCAAAGCAGGACGCAGCAGTAGGATGCGCACCTTCGTAGGATAGCAGCGGCATCGTACGTTGCGCTCTTCGGCTTCAGTGAACGACGACGATTTCAAGTGAGCCGCGCCAGAAGCCACAAATACAATCGCCATTCCCGCCAAAAAGATGGCCTCACGCCTTTGCCCATTATTACACTATTTTGCAGCAGTATTTCAACAGTTTCGTAATCATATCCGTATATTGCGTCATCTTTTGGCCAGCAAACAGCAAAAGACCGACATCATAATCCGCCGTTTTTGCAATACATTTTGTATGGATAACCCGTCACCTTTGCGTTTGTCGCATCTGCCATTTTCGCTATATCGCGAAAGCCACAAGAACGAAGGAAGAATGAGCATCAACCCGGAGCTGCACGAGGGCGTGGTGCCCTATTTGGTCTCGCCCTACGAGAACTTCTTCTTCCTCATCCAGCGCGTCAAGCTCACGGTCGAGAGCGGCAGGTGCGTCACGTGACAACCGCTGTGGCTGCTGATGCTGTTGCTCTGCAGAATGTAACGAAGCGTCTGCCTGTGTTCGCTTTGCGTGAGTGCAGCGGATACCCGGGACAAGGCGGCTGCTTCTACGGCCACGAGGGCCGCTGCTACGTCTCACACTACCGCGTCGTGTTCGTCTCCGACACGCTCGGGTACACTGCGTACCGGTCCTTCTCGCTGCCGTTCTACTGCATCCGCGACTGGCGCTTCCACGTGAGCATCTTTGGTACGTGGGCTTGCAACAGTAGCTCCGTGCAGTCGATGATGTCTACGTAGACCACAACTGAACTTTCGTGATATTTATGGCTATGCTCCTTGCTGCTATGAATGCTGCGTATGCAACAGGTGCCAAGTCCTGGCGAGGGCACGTTAACCCCGTCCCTGGGGGTGGGCTCGTGGGTGTCGGCTCCTTCACACTCGACTTTCTGGTGCGTCTTCATAGTACTATGCTGCATATTGATAGCTCCAGTAAGCTAACCACCAGTAATGGTGCTATGTGTTATGTAGAGCCTCGGGTTTGAGGAATTCCGGAGCCACATCCTGCCGCTGCTGGAGAGCTCGCGTCAGATGCACGAGCGGTTCGCGGAGTTGAGCCAGCCGTCGGTGCTCATGGTGCCCGCGAAGATCGTCAACCCGGGCGAGCTCAAGCAGCACGTGGCCTACTACGCGGCCCAAGACCCCATGACGCTCTTCATTGTCGAGAATGCTGGCAGCGAGCCGCAGTCCTCTTCAACGTCGTGAAAATGTTAGCGTCGTATGTTTTTATTTATTTGGACAGATAGTATCCTTCAATGGCATCACTTTGAAGAGGAAAGTTACGCTTGGTTATGCTTTTTGCGAAGGTTCTGGAACCGCGCGATCCAAGCGTAACCTCATGTTGGAATGCCATTTCCTGTCAAGGTGCTCAGCAGCAGTCGTCTTGCTGCCGTCACTTCCCGATCGAGAGCCAACCACCGACGCACATACTCACACAGTGAAGCCAATGTTCTCTGGCGACGGCCTGCTGCCCTTCAACCGCCACACGGACGTGCTGAACGCGTTCGCGAGCGACGAGGAGAGCCTCGTGCGCCTCGTCGAGGAGCTCAAGCGCCGCGGCAACACGGCGTTCACGCAAAAGTCCTACGAGGAAGCCGACGCGCTCTACTCCAAGGCAATCGAGATCAACGGCAGCGACCCGCTGAAGAACCAGCACATCTTCTTCGCGAACCGCTCGGCCACGCGCACGTCCATGGGCAAGACGCAGCTCGCGCTGGAGGACGCCGAGGCGTGCGTGAAGCTCGAGCCGTCGTACGCGAAGGGCTACTTCCGCAAGGCGCAGGCACTTAACAAGCTTAATCGATACAGAGACGCGCTCGCGGCGCTGAAGGAGGCGCAGGCGCTCGAGCCGGCGAACAAGTCGGTGAACACGCTTTTCGCGCAGGTGGAGGCGCTCGCGAAGCAGCAGAAGGAGGGGTCATCAACGCCAGTCGCTGCGCCGTCGTCCCCAAAGAAGGTCACGCGCGTGGAGGTTGTGAAGGAGTCGTCTTCTAGCAGCACGACGACGACGACCAGCAGTGTCGAGAAGATGGAGGTCGACGAGGACGAGCAGATCGGCGGCGCCGTGAGAGGCTACAAGAAGCTCGCGGATGGTCGCGTGACCACGTTCTTCAACAATGAGCTGACGGAAGAGGCGAAGAAGCTCATTGGCGACATTGCGCCAAAGAAGGTGGAGGACCCGAACGCCGTGCAGGTGAGCTTTGCGTATGATATTTGTGCATCCGCTCGTTTATCTTGAGACGCTGACGCTTGTGCTGTCATCACTTGCAGATCAAGAGCGTCGAGGGCGGCTCAGCCTGGAACGTGGGCAACACGTTTGAAGAGCGCGACATGACGGCGTGGGCGAAGGGCAAGATCGAGTCGCTCTTTGTTGACGTCTCTGCGCCGCTCCCAGCGAGCGCTGGCGTGTCGGGCGTCGTGAGCGCCGGCGCTGTGTCGGACCTCACGGGTGACGCGTCGATCGCCGTCGTGCGCGGCGCGAAGCGCTACATTTTCGACTTTGCGTTTCACTTGAAGTGCTCGCTGCTGCTGGAGAGCGGCGAGCGCGTCGAGGGCGAGCTCAAGTTCCTGGACGTGAGCTCGGACTCAGACGGCGACTACGACGCCGAGGCCGTCGTGGCCAGTCGTTACCAGTCGGCGGGTGGCAAGGCGCTGCACGCGGCACTCTCGTCTTCGTCGTCACCATTCCGTGCAGCGATCGCGAAGCAATTAGATCTGTTTGTCAAGGAGTACCACGGTTTCTAAATTTCACGTTTGAAGACATGAAATTTGGATTTTATACTACTGCTGTCCTCAAATTCAGCCTGGCATATTCGCCCCGAATAGAGCGCTCTTCTCAACCTGGCACGTAATAGTAAGCAGTGTAACGTCTATTTTTGTTATTTATATCAGAAAAATGGTGGGACAATGAATATTGAGAAATTTTTGATTCTGCTTTCGTTATTTGTTCTGGTTGGTCTTCAGAAGTCGTTGGCAAATCTGCCGCTCGCATTTCGTCCCATTCGATTCGCCTGGCGCTCGCGATCGAACGCGTCGATCGCCCCCCGCAAGCAGCAACAAACAGATAGAAGAGATGGCGAGCGTGGACGTGGACGCGAGTGCGGCGACGGCTGCCAACAGTGCGGAAGAAGGCCAGAAGATGGTGGCGCTCGGCGGCATGCAGAACATGGCGTGGGCCGCTGACACGTCCAAGTTCGGCTACAAGATGCTCGTCAAGATGGGCTGGGCCGCTGGCAAGGGTGTGGGCAAGGAGCTGCAGGGCCAGGCGACCCACGTGAAGATCGCGCGCCGTTCCGAGAACCTGGGCGTCGGCTGTAGTTTGAAGCAGGCCGAGGTGCAGGGCTGGTCCAGCACGGCCACGAGCTTCGCTGACGTGCTCAAGACACTCAACAAGACCTACGGCGGTACGTGTGCATCTGTGTTTTGTAAATTTTAAAAGCCAGATATAGTTGCTAACTATTGCTGTGTATATTTGTGCTAATGAATGAACAGACAAGAGCGGCAGCGACTCGGACAGCGACGCGTCGTCGACCACGAAGAAGCGCAAGAAGGCGAAGAAGGAGAAGAAGGCCAAGAAGAGCGCCAAGAAGGCTCGGAAGAGCGAGAAGAAGGTCAAGGAAGGATCATCTTCGGTCTCCAAGACCAAGGTCTCGCACCGCATCGTCTACCACAAGCGCCTGCGCAACAAGAACGCCAAGGGCTACGCGGCGGAGGACATGGCCGGCATCCTTGGGCTCGCCGCGTCCACTGCGACCAAGTAGAGACGATAAAGCCAGCCAGCCGTTTGATTTTTTGACACGAGATCCGCACTGTGCTTAATATTTAGAAGACGAATTACGAATGTATAGCTATATGAACGAGTTCTCGATCGCGTCGTGCGCTTTCCAGGAAGAGCTCCATGAGCATGATCAATCGCCAGTGTGATGCATGAAAGGTGGTGCGAATCAACAACCTGTCACAATGAATATCCCTGCAAAACACTGCTCACGATTAATTGTCATTAACCCTGATCCATGGTCCCACGTAACCTTCATAAAATGATATATTGAATCGCCAGTGGCGAGAACCACCAGTTTTTGGCTTGGACGACTTGCGCGCGTGTGTCTTTTGGCGCAACAACCAAAGCTCCAAGAGCTCCAAGCGAAGCAGCGACAGGCAGATCAACACCGACACAGACAGCGCCATGGCCAGCGTGTTCGTGCGCAACCTGCCGTATGGCATCACGCAGGAGGAGCTGGAGCAGGTCTTCGGCGACATCGGGCCCGTGAAGAAGGTCGACGTGATCAAGGACAAGGGCAAGAAGAAGGCTGACATGCTCACGCGCGGCTTCGCGTTCGTGCGATAGTACGTCTCGATGTGTGCTGCTTGTAGTATAAGCTGTGTGTGTGGTACTGACGCTTGTGCTTGGTCTGATAGCGCCATTGAGAGCGACGCGCAATACGCCGTGGAGAAGCTTAACGGCCACGAACTCCAGGGCCGTCGCATGCGACTCGGTGCGTCTTGTGCTTCTTGCATTTCATATCACTATGCGAATCCTACACGCATGCTTACACGTCGTTTATGACTACAGAAATTGCGCGCGAGAAGGGAAAGAAGAACGCCCCACAACAGCAGCAGCCAGCGTCTTCGCAGTACGTCGCGCCACTCTCACAGCCAGCCAAGACCGCAGAGGACTACATTTCTCTAGAAACCGAGGCGCCAGCAGAGGAAGAGGTCAAGCCGAAGAAGGAGAAGAAGGAGAAGAAGCACAAGAAGGAGAAGAAGGAAGTGGTGGAAAAAGAAGAAACAGAGGAAGCGGAAGAAGAAGCGCCTGTGAAGAAGGAGAAGAGGGAGAAAAAGAAGAAAGAGCGCGAAGTCAAGGGCGAAGAAGACGTCACCCCTGTGAAGGAAGAAGAGAAGCCAATTCCACCAGCGCCAGTCGTGAAGAACGAGGTCGTCAAAGCTTCGCCAGCGAAGAAGCAGCAGGAGCAGCCGAAGAAACAGCAACCTAAGGCTGCTGCTGCTGCTGCTGCCACCACACACCAGGCGCTCATTGACGACGGCCCAAACTTTGCCGCCGCTGAGCCCAAGATCGGCGCGGACGGCCACGTGCAGAGCGACCGCAATGCGCGGCGCCGCATGCACCGTGAATTTTTGCGCCAGGTGGAGCAGCGCAAGAACACCGAGGCCAAGACCGAAGAGAAGTCGATCGTGATGTACGGCTTAGGAGCAGACGTGACGAAGAAGCACATCGTGAAGAAGGTCAAGAAGATCGGCAAGGCGCTGAGCGTGGAGCTGAAAGAAGAGGAGAAGACAGGCAAGAAGTTTGCGATCGTGCAGTTCGAGAAGCTCGCAGACGTGCAGACGGCAATCGCGAAGCTTGACCACCACATCTTCAAGGGCGCGATGCTCAAGGTCAAGTGCCTGGCCAAGAGCGGCGGCGTCGCGAATGATGCCAAGGAGAACGAGGGTCTGCGGCTCATTGTGCGCAACCTGCACTTTGACACGACGGATAGCGACCTGGAGAAGGCGTTTGAGGTGCACGGCCCACTCTTCGAGGCTCGCGTGGTGCGCATGCCCGTGGAGGACCCGGACAACGCGGCCCCGGACGCTTTGGGCCGCAGCCGTGGCTTTGGCTTCGTGCAGTTCCGCGACATCAACGACGCGCGCGCAGCCGTGGAGAAGCTCAACGGCGTCAAGATCAAGGGCCGCGAGATGATCGTGGACTTTGCGTTGGCCAAGTCCAAGTACCTGGAGCAGCAGAAGACTCAGAAGAGCATGGAGGTGAACCCGGACGAGGACGACGACGATGAGGACGACGAAGGGGCTGAGGGTGACCATGACGACGAGCTTGAGATGGCGTCGGGCGACGAAGCCACGGACGACGAGGGCGATGATGACGACGAGGATGAGGAGAATGAGAATGAAGACGAGGACGAGAAGCCCAAGGTGGACACGGACGCACAGCGCTACCGCACGATTTTCATCCGCAACTTGTCGTTCCAGACCATGGAGGAGGGGCTCAACCGGTTCTTTGCGACCTTTGGTCCCGTCGAGTACGCGCGCATCGTATACGACTACGGCTCGGGCCTGTCCAAGGGCGTGGGCTTTGTGCGCTTCAAGGACGCGGACGTCGCGGACCGCGTGCTTGCACGTGGACAGCTCGCCGCCGAGCGCGAGGAGCAACAGAAGAGCGGCAAGAAGAACAACCACAAAAAGAAAGAGAACCTGTTCACGCTCTCGGCGCTGGCGGACGGCGACGCGCTCATGCTCGACGGCCGCATGCTCTCGATCACGCGCGCCGTGGCCAAGGAAGACGCGGACCGTCTCACGACCGAGAACAGCAACGAGCGCAAGAAGAAGGACAAGCGCAACATGTACCTGGCGTACGAGGGCACAATTAACGTGAACAAGATGTCGGAGGAGGAGCTCATGCTGCCCAAAATGGACATTGAGAAGCGCCGACGCGCCATCCGCGAGAAGAAGGAGAAGCTCAAGAACCCCATGTACTTTGTCTCGCCGGTGCGTCTCTCGGTACGCAACATCGCGTCGACCGTGGACGACAGGAAGCTCAAGGAGATCTTCCGCGACGCCGCGATCGCCGGCATGCGCGAGAAGAACGTAGACCGCGCCGAGGTGAAGCTCGAGCTGCTACCCAAGAGCGACGCCGTGCCCGTGAAGGTCAAGATGGCCAAGATCGTGCGCGATACGGAGGCCGTTAAGACGGACGGCAAGGAGGCCCGTTCGCGCGGCTACGGCTTCGTCGAGTTCGCCGAGCACATCCACGCGCTCGCGGCGCTGCGCAAGGTCAACAACAACCCAGTGTTCACGCACTTTGCGGCTGGCGGCTCCAAGTTTGACAAGAAGGGCGACGCGCTCGCCGAGAACGAGCGCTCGCGTCTGATTGTTGAGTTCGCGCTCGAGAACCACGGTAAGCTCAAGCTGCGCGAGAAGCGCCAGCAGGACGCTGAGAAGCGCCGCGAGGAGGAGCGTGCGCTGCGAGAAGCGCAGGGCGGTGCCGGTGACGACAAGGTCGAGAAGAAATCGCGCGGTCAGCGCCAGCGCGAGGCCAAGAAGCAGCGCGCGCTCGAGAAGGAGCAAGGTAACGCGGAGGAAGAGGGTGCCGGTGACGTTGCTGACGGCACGAAGAAGCCCAAGAAGGACGCGACGGCGGCCAAAAAGCAGAAGAAGGAGGTGATCGTGGCGGCCAAGAAGCTGAGCAGCAAGCGGAAACGCGACGATGACGTCGCGCCGCCGCCGACGACCACTGCTGCGAAGAAGAGCAAGAAGGCCAAGGCGGCGCCGTCGCGCAAGGACCGCAAACTGGCCAAGGAGATGGCGGTAGAGGAGTCTTTCGACGCACTCGTGCGCAACTACAAGCGCGAGATTTTCGGCGACAAGCCAGCGAAGGGCGCGAGTGCCAGCGGAGGTGATGCTGCTGCTGAGTCCCGTGAGCGGTGGTTTGAGTAAGCGAACGGTGGCTTCATGCATGTGTGTGTGGCTGTGAACCAGCTCACCCGCAGTAGATTTCTTAGATAGATGAGGAGAATGAATGGATGACGCGCGAAGTACGTCTCGTAAATATAGAGCTCGCGGACGATTGCTTTTGATTTGCGTCTGTCCATATAGCTAGCTCATCATGGCGCATTGCGATGCAATCGATGATCAGACGAGTTGTACCGACAGTGGAAAGGTCAGCATCGAATGACGAGGAAGAGCACTGCATTCCGAAATACATTGACGGCGTGAACCACGCGACGACTTTGGCGATCAGAGCCCAGGAATAGGCGGCGGGGTTCGCTGTTTGAAATAGAATCGCAATTGTGCGATGGACAAGTGCAGGCGAACGCTTCGACGACGCCATTCGCAGCACCGACGTTGGACTTCTTCGTGCCACGTGCATGTCTTGGTGACGTACGTAGGTCACTCAGCCATCCAACACCTTCCTGGTCAGTCATCCGATATGGCTACATTACATACCTGTGGCAAGATGGCTACATTACCAGGCGACCATCACTTGCAATTGCAGTCGTCCCGTCGAAGGCGTCGACGGTGCCGGACGAGCAATATCAGTGGCTCAATGCGACGGCTGCTGCCGTCATCACCACCAAGGCGCTCAGGTGGCAGTCTGTCATCATCGCTGCTCGCGGTCGTCAGCATCATCGCCACGCGCTTCAGCAGCACAGAGGCGGGACTGGCAGAGCTCGAGCTGCCGTACGACCCGGCGAATCGTGTGACGGCGATGACGCTCGACAGAGACGGCAACCCGCTCGTGAGCGGCTGTGCTCTTTCCACGATGGAGAGGAATGTGACAGGACACTCGGCGCTGAATGCCGTGGCGTTCGTGGCAAAGTACGCGCAGACGGGCGAGCAGCTCTGGCGGCGAGAGCTCAGCGGCGCACAAGGTGAAGATGGAGAGCAGAGCGACTGCAGCAGCGTGTTCATTGTGGCCGATGCGAATGCCAACGTCTTCATCGCGGGTACAACGATCGTCACCAGCGTCGGTGTAAGCAACGCGCCTGGTGGTTCTAAAGAGGATGCGTCCGACATGTTTGTGGCCAAGATGACTGCGAGTGGAGACTTGCTGTGGCGCAAGACTCTCGGCACTGCACAGCGGGACGAAGCGACGGCGATCAACGTGGATCCGAGCGGCTCCGCATTGTACGTCACAGGTTTTTCAGGTAGAGACACGGCGCAGCAAGAGAGCTCCTCATCCATCTTGGACTGTGTGCAGTGGAGATCGACCACCGGCAGCACCAGCCAGGCGCCAGTACTCTCAGCAACCGCTCAGGATTGTCTCGTTGGGATTGTCCTCAAACTGGAGACACGCGCAGGAGAGCTCCAGTGGGTGCACCAGGTCGTCTCGCAGACTACCGATCGGGTCTTCAGTGTGGACGTCGATGGCAGTGGCAGCGTCGTCATTGTCGGCGATACCAAAGGCGACTTGCGAAGGTCTCAGGGTGACTCGGCTTCAGTTCCGCATGCCGGTGACCTGTTCGTGCGAAAACTCGACGAGCTCACAGGAGAAGCGCTCTGGACGACGCAGCTTGGAGGCGGTGGGCTTACTTCGGACCTATGCAGATTGCCAGTCGAAGGTCCAGCACTCAACGTCAAGAGGCGAGGCAACTGCGGCATTGCGCTGGTGCCATCGTCCTCACCCTCCTCAGAGTCCAGTGTCTACATCACAGGGACGACATCCGGACTCGTCTCGACACTTGAGCAGGACATCCGGCAGTACGCAGCGCTCTGCAATAGCAGCAATCGCACAAAGCAGAAGCCAAAGACGCGGTTTTTTGAAACTCCAGACGCCGCAGCTGACGCCAACGACTGCGCACACCAAGCCATGCTTGCCAAGCTTTCGGCCGATGACGGCAGAGTCGAGTGGATCCACCAGGTCGTCTCCACTGCGCGCACCAGCGCCGAGGGCCTCGCTCGCGTTCCTGGCGCTAGTATCTCTGGTGGACCTGGCGATAATGACAATGTTGTGGTGCTGGGACTAGAGGATCCAGGTTTCATGAGCTCTTCGGAGCTGAAGCAGCTCTTTGTCCTGCGAGCCACCGTAACTGGAGAGACCCAGTGGCTCCAGGAGACGGGGCTCAGTGGTGAAGATAACGCTTTTGGCATCGCATCAGCAACAGCAATCGCAAGCGAGAGTCTGCTACTGGTCATGGGCGTTGGAAATCGCGAGACGAGTCGTATAGCGAATGAAAATGACGTGCTCTGGGCGGCTTACGCGCGCAAACTGGACCCACTGAGTGGCCACTTGCTCCCGTTTTGTGAAGACGAGTTTGCGTTCCAGACGAACGCCACCAGCGTCCAGCAGCTCACGCGCGAACGCGTGGTTGTCTCCGTCACGGTCGAGCGGTACAACGAGCGCTGCGGTGCGGACTCCAGCATTACGTATGCCATTGAGACGAGTGAGTCGTCTACTGTTGCTGCTGCGAGACCGGGCGTGGACTTTGTCGCCTCCAAGGGCCTCGTGCACTTTGCTGCGCTTCAGAAATCCGCCACTGTGGCAGTGCTCGGCGTGCTTCCAGCAGCCTCGGAGCTATCTTATGGTAATGAAGAGCTCGTGCGGTCGCTGACGCTGGTGCTGGAGCGCGTCGCTGGAGCTCAGAGCGAGAGCGCCGGAGGCGTCCTGAGAGCTCCATTCAGAATGTCGATCGCGATTCAACTGGCGACCATTTCCACCACAGGCACGAACCAGTTTCCCAGTATCAATGGCGACAATGAGACTGCCCATGAAGGTGCTGAGGCTGCGGACGGCCACTTCTGGCGCTGGCTGTCACGCATCTGCGCACTAGTGATCGGCTTGGCGCTGGTGCTCACTGTCGCTCTCGGCTGGCTCTGCGGAGGCGTCTGCGGCTGCACGTACCTGCGCAAGGCCAAGGTGTTCCAGTACAAGCGCATCAAGTCGCCTCGCGCCAGCAGCCATGCGGCAGCTACTGGGCTACGAGGAGGTCTTGGTGAACCGTCTCTGAAAAGAAAGAGCAGTTTACAGTCACTCAGTGGCGCCCTGGAGCTCAGCAGGAGTCGCAGTCCTCGGTCAGGTGCGTCCCACAGAGCTTCTGAACTTGAAATGGAGGCAGAGGCAGAGGAAGAGGACGAGGAGCTACGCGAACACTTGCATGAGATTCAGCAACTCAACGACTCGCTCGAGGCGCTCTTCCTCAACTCCAGCGCCTCAGGCGCACAGCGAAGACGAGGAGCGAGTGCGAATGACGACGACTCCTCAGCAGTGGATCTCCAGGCCAAGGCTAGCACTTCGCCTGGAGTCGTGACGCCGATCCTCTCAACACCAGTGGGTCCATTAGCAGCATTGGCATTGGCGAACAGCAGCAATCGGAGGAGCAAGGCGCGCAAGAAGGTGCGTAGCGTGAGCCTTTCCCAATTGAGTGATCGAGTGCGGTGATGACTGGTGTCAGTCATGAGCTTGGCTAACTCTCAGTTGATATTCTGTTGTTGTCGCCTGTAGAGCAATGCGTCGAGTCGCCTGCTGGCGAATCTCTTCCCGAAGAAGAAGAAGGCATCACCTTCGAAAGACGCCACCTGACTCGTGCAATAGACACACTGACTATAAAGAAGCTCTACGAACCAACCAAATTCAAATATCAAATTTATGAAAGAACTACGCGTAACAAACACCCCACTGCTGCGAGGCTTCCCTTCGTCTCTCTCTTTCTCTTCTTGAGCATGAAGCTCTGCTTTACAAGGTCTTCTTGTAGAACACGACCTTGTCGCCGTCCTCGACGTACTTGCAGTTGGAGTACGAGCGCCAGAGCGCCTTGAGGATCGGCGTGTCGTCCTTGAGGTAGAAGGCACCGAGGATGGGCTTGAGCGCCTTAGTGGCCTCTTCCGCGTGGTAGAACGGCATCTTAGAGAAGATATGGTGCGTCACATGCGTGTCCGTGATGTGGTGCAGCACGCCGTCTAGGTACGAGCCGAAGGAACGGTCAACCGTGCAGAGCGCGCCGCGCAGCCAGCTCCACTCGCCCTCGCGGAAGTGCGGCACGAACGTGTCCGTGTGCTGCAGGTACGTGATGAGCACGAGGTAGCCGTTGACGATGACGTACGGCACGAAGTAGAACTTGGTCATGGCGGCCAAACCCACGGTGTTGATGAGGAAGCCGAGCGCCACGAGCACGCCGCCGAAGAACACGTCGCTGAGCACAACCATCCAGCGCTCACGGTCGTTGAACATGGCCGCGTACGGGTTGAAGTGTGAGCGCGACTTGCCCTCGTACTTAACTGGACCGGTCGCGTTAAAGAAGAGGTAGCCGGGCATCCAGCCGACCGTGAGCATGAGCACGATCTTGTAGAGGTTGTAGAGCGGCGTGTCCTCAGCGTTGTCCTTCCACGTGGCGGTGTAGGCCGAGCGCGTGACCGGCACGAAGACCTCGTCGTTGTCGCAGCTGCCCGTGTTCGAGTGGTGGCGGCGGTGCGAGATGCGCCAGCTGTGGTACGGCACGAGCAGCGCCGAGTGCAGGAAGAGGCCGAAGATGTTGTTCACGGTCTCAGATGAGCAGTACGCCTGGTGACCGCACTCGTGCGCGATCACCCAGATGCCCGTGAGGTACGAGCCCTGGAGGAACCAGTAGAGCGGCCAGAGAACGAACTTGGCGTAGCCTGGGGTCGCGTCGATGAACGTCGCGCCGTAGAAGAGCGCGCCGCAGATGAGCGCGTTCTTGATCAGGTGGTACGTCGAGCGCACGAAGCTGCGCTCGAAGCAGTGCGGCGGGACGGCGGCGCGCAGGTCCTTGATGGAGAACTGCGGCAGCGCGAGCGGCAGCGGCTTGGGCGCGCCCTCGACGTGCGTGTACCCGGCCGCGGCGAGCACACGCTGGACCTGCTGGTCGTTGGTCTTGGCAGCCGCCACCGCGGTGGCCGAAGAGGTGTCGTGGTCAGGCTTGATGATCGCCATGGCTCAGACAGGAGATGCACCAACGGAACTGAGAGGACTGGAGGTGACTCTGGCAGTGGAAATGCGCGAATGATGAGCAGCTGAGCGCACGACCGCCATCGCTTTGCTTGCTTGTTGATTTGGTTTGCGCTCTTTCGACACGTTGCACCACGACGAGTCAAGTGGGACAGCGTATCGGTACCTCTTCAGGTTGGTGGAGCGATGGACGCACGCCATACAAACCGCCAGTCTAAACCATGCGTTGCTCACTCACGTCTGCTCGTCCTGATGTCTTTGAAGCTCTTTGAGATTGCGTTGGAAGTCAGCGCGCTGTGATGTCATGGCGCTTTTGGTGTCGCAATGGCTGGATCCATTTTAATACTGGCCCCACGTCCACCCAAACAGGTACCAGCTAAAGTGGTACAGCCATGTGGCCCACATACATTGTTCCGTCCGGTCCGGACCGGTCCTTGAAGAAAAGCGCGGTCCGGCGGCCCGTCGAGAGAAATGGTTGGTCTTGGCGGTTGACTGGGGCAGCGGCGGTGGCGGCCGGCAGCAACATGCAACGGCGGCGAGAGCCAAAAGCAGTTCGATTCTTTAAGACTTTCTGAAGCAAATAATGTCGTCGACTGGTATCGCCGTGGGCTTGAACAAGGGTTTCCCTGTCACCAAGAAGCAGGTGGCTGCGCGCCCAGCCTCCCGCAAGGGCGTAAGTTTCTCTGTCTTTGTGGTGTACTTTTTGGTGTCAACGGCGGCGCCTGGCGAGGCCAGCAGCAACGGACGCAGTGCAGTGGGCAGCTCTCTCTCTTTCTCGACCAACGACGAGAAGCAGAAACAGTCGATCGGTCAGTCGCGATTCGCGCATGGTGCTTCGTGCGCAGTGATTTGAGCAGTGACGCTGCAGATTATAGCCGTTGCAGTCAGCATCCAGATCGCATCAACAGCTACAGTAACACTCAATCCGCAGAAAGCGAGCACCTCCGATTATTGCTGAGAAGCGCAAGCAGTCAATCAATTAGGTGAAGCGGATTTTGTGACGACCGATCAGCAGGTGCAGCAACAGCGCAGTGCGTGTACCAGTCCAGTCTCGCGTTGGAGATCTCCGTGGTCGTTGACGCCTCATAGTGTGCAACAGCAGAGAACGCAATCAGACAGACTGTGACTGAGAGAAAGAGCCGCCTACAAGCGTATCCATTGCTGCTGCTTCCGAGCCCCATGAAGCCCACCGCTTCCTGACAGTATCCACTTCATGACGTCGAGCAACAGCAATCTGACATTATTTCTGTGATGTGTGTGTGATCACCAGCGCGCTGGCAAGAAGACCAAGCTCGTGCGCAACGTCGTGCGTGAGGTCGTCGGCCTTATGCCGTACGAGAAGCGCATCCTTGATATGATCAAGTCGGGTGGCTCGTCGGCTGAAAAGCGTATCTACAAGTTCTCCAAGAAGAGAGTACGTCGATCTTGCTTGTGTTGTTATGCTGCTATCGGATTTCAATAGCGCGATGCTAATGATGCTTGTGTCTCCATTTGTGAATCTCTACAGCTGGGAACGCACCGTCGCGCTCTCCAGAAGCGTGAGGAGATGAAGGGTTACTACGCCGCTCTGCGTGCCAAGCAGGCTGGAGCTGTCTAAGCAACTGCTGCTGCTCGTCACACAGTAGCGGTTCTTTAGTTCCATGGTTGCAGAGGCGTCGCTGCCGTCGCCGCCTCGGCTGCTGCTGACCGAGCGGGAAATGCGTGCATCGAGGTGCAGCTGCATCGGCTCGCTTGGTCATCATCGACTGTCGACGCCTCTGTCTCTTCATTATTTCGAAAATAAAGGATCACCCACGAATTGCTTCACGCCCCCCGCATTTTCGCAACTCTTTCTCCATTTCTGTTGCTCTATTCAATTATATCGATCAGCTGGTGACTGACAGAACGGCCATATGCGTGGATGTGCTTTGCCACTATAGCGCAAGTGAAGCCGTGTGCGCACATGCATCCACAAGAGGCGCATCTCTCCTGATCTCCCTCCTCGTCCAAGCCCTACTCTCCTCTCATTGGCAACTTGCCACCAGCCATCGTGTCGTCACACGTCAACTTGACCGCCAAGCGTCACGAAATTTCAAGCGAGTTGTTGGCCATTCGCGCCGCCTGCCGCCAGATGCAGTGCTAATAATAGCTCTTGGACGTACGAGGTGGGCATCAGACGCGGTAGGATGTAGCTATTTATAGCTACGCATGCGTTTAGGGAATGGTGGGAAAACCGCATTGCTTCGCGTGGTAGAAGCCGCTAGCCCACTAAGAGGCTGCTGGATGCTGGTAGACGCGGCAGCCAGCATCAGATCGTAAAGGGCGACGCACGCCCTTTCGCGCCACGCGACGCCTCGACAGAGAATAAGTGCCATGGGCAGCCACGTGGGCGATCAGAAGCGCCGCGCGCTGCTCAAGAAGATGGCGGCGGCACTCACGCAGCGCAGCAATAGTGAACAAGCAGCTTCTCGTGATATTGATCTTCCACCGCCTGCGATGACGCAACTGCAGCACAAGACGACTGCTGAGGGTAATGCGTATGTTACTGGTGGCAATAGTGACGAGAAGCAGCAAGCGCCGCGATCGCCATTACCCGTGGGTCGCTTCCTCCAGCGCGGCTCACTGGCGCCCAAGCGCGTTGAAGTGAGCAACGACGACCTCAGGGGCATGGTCCCAATTGCGTCGTGCAGCAGCAGCGGCGGGGAAGACACGGATGCAGGTGAGGAGAGCGAGAGCGAGAGCGAGAGGACGATTAACGGCAGCGATGGGTGGAGTAGCAGAAGCAGCGTCTGCGGTGGCGGCACGGACGCGGCCATTGAGCTCGCGATGGCGCTGCTACGTAAACTGCAGCAGGAGGCGGTGTTGAGCTCTTCTTCTGCGGACGACCGAGCAACGGAGAGCGACAGTAGTAAGATCAATGGAGGCAGTGGCGTGGCGGTCGTGAAGAAGGAGGAGCTGGACCAGATCCTCGCGGGCTTTGCCAAGGCGCTCGAGTCGGGCGCGTCCTCGGAGCGAGGGGTAATTATTGCTTCTGACCGTAATTGGGCCATTTTATCATTGCCACAACGTCGCTAATTCATGTCATCTATGTTATATAGATCGAGGACGAGATGCAGCAGCTCTTCGTCTCGCACGCCAACGTCTTCGACGAGAGCATGCAGAACTATTTCATCCAGAACTTCATCCACGAGGCCGAGTGCGCCAAGACCTTTCGCGCGGCCGTGCGCCGCACGAGCCTCGTGCGGCGCTGTCTGCTGGCCATGTACCCGACTGAGAAGGGCAAGAACAGCAGCAGCAACAGCAGTACTCCGACAAGCAAGAACCGCTGGTCCACGTCGCTCGTGGCGCGCGCCGTGCAGCACAAGCGCAGCAACTCGCTCGAGGTCTGTCCCGAAGTCGACAATCCCGTGGTCATCGAGGTCGTGAAGACGGAGCTGCTCAAGATCTCGAGCTGGGACTTCAACGTCTTTGTGGTGCGGACGCAATGTTTTACTAAATTGTCCATCTCAGTTTGTTAAATCAGCAAATGCTCCGATTTTTTTGTGGTGTGTACTGTTCGTCTGTAGATCGCCGACGCGGTGCCGGGCCAGACGCTGAGCATCGTGGGTAACGCGCTGCTGGAGAAGTACGACTTTTGCTGCCACTTTCGCTCGTCGAAGGGTCGGTTGCACCGCTTCCTGAGGCAGTGAGTGGCATCAGCTTGGAGATGAAATCGTTGTGATCGATAGAAATCGGTTTTTCTGGTCACTAACACTTGACAAACTCTGTGTCTACAGGATCGAGCTCAAATATCACAGCCATCCGTACCACAACTGTAAGGTCGCTCGCACTTTGTAAACCACCAACACACGTTGCACGTATTGCTCCTGACCATCTATTTAATCTGGTAACGTTGAAATGAACAGCTATCCACGCAGCAGACGTTGCCCAGAGTCTACACCACTTCCTGTTGCCTGGGAACCTGGGCGAGTCCTTCTCGCCGCGGACAAAGTGCGCTGCGATCCTCGCTGCGATCGTCCACGACGTGGTGAGGCCTTACGCTCTCTCTATTATTGCATGCCTTGTCATCAATTTCATTGAGAATATTGGTTTATTATATGCACGCACGCAGGGCCACACGAGCTACTCCAACAACTTCCACATTAGCATCAACGACGACCTCGCGATCCAGTACGTGTACCGCTCGCCGCTCGAGCATATGCACTGCGCGCTGGCGTTCCAACTGCTGAAGAGCCCCAAGTGCAACGTGTTGCAGGGATTGACCAAGATCGAGCAGCTCGAGGTGCGCAACCTCATCACGGACATGGTGCTCGCGACGGACAACACGGTCCACTCGACCTATCTGGCAAAACTCGAGGGCCTTGTCTGCAGGTAGGGACTCTTCTGAAGAGCTTGCATGACAATGATGAAGCCCAGTACCAGCGAATAATGAATGAGCTCTCTGTCTGTCTCAATAGATCATCAGATGAGGGCTGGCGGCTCAGCGATCCGGACGACGAGAAGCTGGTGTTGCAGGTATGATACGTGGTACCACACACTATCAAATCTTCACAATGTAGCCATACTAACTGGGTGTCGCGCACTTGGTTGTCTAGATGGCGTTGCATGCCGCGGACGTGTCGAACCCGGCCAAGGAGATCGACATGTGCAAGACCTGGGCGGACCGCATCATGCGCGAGTTCTACCAGCAGGGCGACAAGGAGCGCGAGCTGCAGCTGCCCGTGAGCGTCGGCTACGACCGCGAGAACCCGATCCCGGTCGAAAAGATGCAGGCAGGCTTTATCATCGGCATTGTGCGCCCGCTCTTCTACGCGCTCTGTCAGCTGCCGCGCGTCGAGCTGGCGCACTGCATGACGCACTTGGACGACAACCTGCGCTTCTGGCAGGACGAGCTCGCGCGAAATCAGCTGCCATCGCCGCCTAAGCTGCCGGTAGCAGCAGCAGCTACAGCAGAGAGCCTATCATAAGAATCTCTCGTTCGGTAGACCCTTGTAACTTAATTCATGAACTTCCTTCTTCGCCTAATAGTTCGCTGACTCCTCTTCATCCTCCAGGTTGTTGGGTCGTCGTCGCTTGCTGAGGGTCGAGCTACTGGTACCTACTGCTTCGCCGTTGTCTTCCTCTTCTGTTCGCTCATCCTGCGTGTCTTCGTCGTCCGCGCTCTCGGTCTCGACATTGTCCGTCAACATGGTCACTTCAGTCTCCTGCTGCTCTTCTTGCTCAACTTCATCTTCTTCTGCACCGCTCGCCTCGGACTCGTTGGCAGTGTCTCCATGACGAACCCGCTTCTCGTCGCCGTCCTCATCAATGTGCTCTTTGATGCGTTCGCGGTTGAATCGGAAGTCACGCGCCTGGCGCAAACGAATCCACTGGTCGAAGATTTTATCCTACAAGCAGAGCACATCGTTAGCATGTAAACAAGTCTCATGACCCATCAACAACAACAATGTCAAATTCAGCCAAAGTCTCACCTTCGACAGCTTGGAAAGCTTGATGAGCGCGACGTCGAACTGCTCCATCTGGAAGATCACGTCTGGGATGAGCTTCGACTGCGCGTTTGTCGTCGCCGTCGACGCGCTGCTCTGTTTGGCTCTCTTACCCTTCGACGTACCCGCGAGCGCCGCCTTCTTGCCTTCGTCGTGGATACAGGCGATGAACTTGAGCAAAGTCGGTGTGAGCTCGACTGCGACACGCTCAAAGAGCCGCTGCAGGTACTTTGGCAGAGTCGAGTCCTTCCGCCGCAGCTTGCAGTTCACCATCACGACTAGGAGCTTGTACAGGCGGCCGATGAGGCGAATCACGCGGATCGACACGGCGACCTTGTTGAGATCCATCATCACGAAAGGCAGGAGGATCCCGCAGAGCTCAAAGAGCTTCCGACAGATACCCTTGTACTTGGCGTGGCTCTTGGACGTCGTATTCGCGATGTCGAGCACCGAGGCACCCGTCTCATCTTCGAGCAACTGCAACAGCGTTACATCGTCCTCTTTGAGTTTCATCGTCTGGCGGCGCTGCTGCGCATCGAACTCCTTCACCGTCGGCTCCAATTCGCTCGTCGCTTCTTCACATCGCGCCAACACCGCGGTCGCACAGGTTATGATGCACTTCTCGTCAAAGCGGTCAAGGCTCAGGCGGTCGGGCGCGTTCGCGAACTCGGTCACTTCGCCGTTGTTGTCACCGCCGTTGCAGTAGTGCAGCAGGCCCTTCGTCAGCTGAAGCGCAAAGCTCGACAACAGTCCGATCTCCGGGTGCGGGCGCAGAAAGAGATGGACCATGGTCTCCAGCAACTTCTGCGACGCAAAGTTGCTGCGCAAGAGCGCGTGTTTCATCCACGACTCGTACTTGGTGATCACGCGCGACGGCAGCTTGCACCACACCGACCTGATGACTCCCAGTACGACGATCGCTTCACGTGCCATGCTCTTCAGAATCATGGCGTCCAGGAGCTTGTGCAGCACGGTCGCGCAGTTCTCGAGCTTGCTCGTGTCGCCATCGCCCATGAGCTCGTCTTCGTCCTGGAAGCCGACGCTCGAGAGCGCGTACGCGAGGCAGTCAGCGGCTTCTTCGTTTGACTTTTTCATCCAGACGCCCACGATCGCCGCGAACACCTTGAGCGATTCGAAGCGAATGTCCTCGAGCTGGCTCGCCTGGCTCTTGCTGCTGGCCAGTGACGACGCGTTGTTGAGCGCATTTCCAGACTCGTGACAGACGAAGAAGATCCCAAACATAATCGAGCCGAGGCGGTCGATGAGCACGCGACTCTCGCCCACGAGCACAGACTTCTGGTTGAACAGGTTGCCAGCGGATGTCGTGATGCTCTGTTGTGCGAACTCCACCAAGAGCGCGGCCTTGTCGAGCATGAACAGCAGCAGGTGCTCGTCGTCTCGCGTAATTCCAGACAAGTCGTCCTGCAGCTTCTTCTTGCTGAACTCCAGCAGCGAGAGGATGCTCGAAGGCGACAGCAACAGTCCGCTGTTGAACGACGCATGCTCACCAAAGAACGCGGCAAAGTCTTCGTTTTTCGCGCTCTGCTGGCCTGAACCCTGCTCTGTTGCTGTTGTTGCTGTTCCTGCTGTAGTTGCTGTAGACTGCTGTAGCTTCTGTTTGTTTGACGACCGTCCCCGCTTGCGCTCACCACCATCAGCACCCTTCCCCTTGTCTTCCGACTCCTTCAGCCGCGCCTTAAGCCACTTGTGCATCTCCATGTAGTGCACCAGCGTCCCCCATGTGGCTTCATCCAGCTTCATGCCTCTAGTGGAGCTGCAAATCGTCCAGTTCATGCAGACCTCCCAGACGTCGAGCAGAATCTTCGCGAGCCTCTGGTTCGACTGGCCCATCGCGGTCTGCGGCGCGAACGAGAGGTTCTTGTCGATCTCAAAGTCCGCCAGCTCGCAGCGCTTCATGCGCTCCATGAGGATCGACACGTTCCGCTCGATGGCTTCGAATGATTTTTGCGCACCGGCGGTCTGGGTCGCGGGGATTTCGTCGTCTCCGAGCATGTCATCCATGTCGTTCTCGCTCACGCTGTCCTTCTTGATCTCCAGGACGCAGATGAGCAGCACATGCAGCAGATATCCGAGCGGCTCCTCGTAGAAGCCGCGCTTGCGAGCGAGGCAGCTGTCGACCTTGAGCGGTGGGAGGATCGACTCATTCTCGTCATAGTACTTGGAATACTGTTGAAAGGCGAGCTCTAGGATGGATGGACGCAGCGTCGGGCACTCGTGGAAGACCTTGTCGAGTTCGGCATACAGCACGAGCCGCACGCGCGTCTGTAGCTGGAACGCGCGCTTGAAGATGCCGCAGAACTGGCGGTAGAGGTCCTCCGCGACGACCGCGTTCGCATGCTCCTGGGTCGCGATCTCGCTGTCGACCGAGCCATTCTGGACGCCCTGGGAGAGTAAAATGCTCGTGTTCTGCGAGTAGAGCTGCGTGAGCGTGCTGCTGCGGCTAAAGATCGTAGACGAGAGGCAGAGGAGAAACGCGAAGCCGATGATCGCGATCATTCGCGACTCTTCGTCTTTCCGGAACATGGCCTTGCGCAGCGTCATGATCAGATAGCTCTTAATGTTTGGACGCACTTTCAGCAGAGGGCTCAGTGCTGAGAACAACAGTCGCGCGTTCTGCGGTGTCATGTGTGTTACGTACTCAAGACACTCCTGCAGACGCTCGGCCAGCTTGTGGTTGATGTCAAGTGGGTGGCGCTTAATGATTCGTGCGAGCAACTTGATCGCAGTCTTGGAACCGCTGTCCTGCACGATGATGGAGTTCACCAGCTGGTCCACAATCTTCTCGCGGATCGACATATGGTGCTGAAAACAGCCCAAGAGGATGCGAATCGCAAAGTCCACCCACGGTAGCTCCATACGGTCTCCTCCATTGTTATGCTGCTGCTGTTTACTCTGTGATGATGCACTGGACTCGTCCTGCTTGCTGGCGCCGTGGACGAGCAGCAGGAATCCAAAGTGCACCATGCGCTGCGTCACGGGACTCCAGCTGCCGTCCTGCGGGTGTATGATCGTGTCCAGGAACGCCGATCTCGTGACCACGCCATTGGATTCACTGGTAACGCCGTATTCAAGCTCCTCGGATCTGTACGACTGCGCCACGCGCTGGATGAGGAAGCTGTTGACGCGCGCCTCGTACTTCTCCTGGGTCGCGATCGTGAGTAGCAGGCCAATGTCGAAGGACGTCAGGTCCTTCATGCGAAACTCGTACTCTGCCATGAACACCTTCGAGATGCTCTCGTCGTGCTTGAGCACGAGGTCCACGTGGTAGACCATGGTCGACAGGAGCACCTTGATCTCTCGTCCGGAGGTTCCACCGCCATTCGCTGCTCCCATGAAGCGTCCACCTGACAAAGACGAGTCGGCAGCTCGCTGGTCGGCATACAGCATCGCGCTCCCGCTGGCAATGGCGTCGCACTTGCGCAGAAGCATGTTCATGAGCAGGCGCTTACAGAACTCATTCTTCGTGCGGCCGATGAGCAGCATCACATTGTAGAAGATCGTGGGCAGCGACTCGAAGCCGTCGTTGCGCTGTCCACCGCTGATTGCGCCGTGCGCGATCTCGTCCGGAATCTCACGGTTCGTCTCGCGGAAGATCTTGCCGCAGAGCTCGCGCTCCTGCTCATCGTTGAAATTAAAATCGCGGAACGTCTTGAGGACCTGCAGGAAGAAGCGCTTGGGCCACGCGAGCGCAAAGAATTTGGCCAGCACCTTGTCTTTGTACTCGGCTCCGGAGCACTGTTCGGCCATCACAGCGTCGTCAAACTCGAGCAGCGGGCACTGCACAATGCGCAGCAGCAACTGCGGCAAGAGCTCAATCGAGTAGAAGATCACGAGCCCTTCCGCTGGTCGCAGGTGCTGCAGCTGTTGGCAGAGCAGTACGCCCCGCACGAGCTCCTCAATTATCGTTGGCAAGTCCACGACGTTCAGGTGGTGCAGTTCTCGCATGAGCACATTGAGAATTGCTACCGCGAGTGCGTTCGGCGCGTCCTGCGCGTGCATGCTCTGAATGACCATCGCGAAGAGCTTCTTGCGCCACTTCTCGCCCTCGTGCGCGTTTGAAGGCGCGTGCAGGGCCCAGAAGACTGCCTGGAACGTGTCCAGGAACTCGTGGTCCTGGTACTGACTCTGTCCGACGGCCACTTGTGCGGCGAGGCGATCTGCGAGCAGCACCTTCATGCGCTCGACGCCGATGGACGCGACGATCGCAAAGCCCTCACTGTTTGCGCCATCACTACTGCTGCTGCTAATGGAAGAGCTCTTGTTTCTCGTAGAGCTCAGTTCGCCACTGCTGTCGCCCTCGCGTGTGCGGAACAGACGCACGAGCTGCGCCAGTTGCTGCGCGTCGCCATCGCTGCTCATTTTTGCATTCGTGCGCAACTCGCGCGCTTTTTAGTACCTCGCATAGCATCACTTCGATAAAGTGCGATTAACATTCATTATGTTGACTCGCTTAAGTGCGCTCAAAAAGCGTGCATTACGACCTATGATTCGCTGAAATCCATTAAGTGGTGGATTCTATCGTTTGATTGGTGAATACTGACAGCGCAAGTGTGTGGGCAAAACGCCGCCACCCCCCTCTTCCCTCTTTGCCAGCAGTCCTCAAAGCAGCTAAAGCAGAGAAGCAAGCGACCAAGATGCTCCACCTCCTCAAGAAGGCGTCCGCGGCGGCCAAGCCAGCGACCAACAACATGCAGGCGCGCCTCATGAGCGGTGGCCACGGCCACGGCGGTCCGCCACCGACGGGCTTCGAGGCCAAGGTCCGCGCCGTCCTGCCACAGGACTACCAGGTGCGTCCCTGTGTTTTAGATTACTGCGTCGTGACGCGGAGATGGCGGGGCGATATGACACACAGGCGCGTGAATGAGGACCGACATCGCGTGTGTGCGTGTCGTTATGCTCGCCGAAGTGATATCGAATGCGAGGATAATGCGTCGGTGTGGCACATTTGACATATTGCTCTCGCATGCGCGATAGCGGTGGCGGAAGTGGCCATTCGCTCGTGTAAAACAAGGATACCGCTTGCACTGTGATGCTGACTGTGTCTCTCTCATATGCGTGTGCGTTTAAATAGATTGTGCTCGCCACCCTCGGTATCTACACCGGCATCATCATGCTCTTCAAGCTGAAGCCATCCAAGAAGGCTGTTGAGGCCCCTGCCACCGCGTCGTCCGCCTCGGCGTCCTCGGCCATTCCGTCGCTCTTCGATGATGAGTTCGACGAGTGGTCGAAGCTCCCAGGCAACATCGAGCGATGGGAGAAGAGCCTTGACACCATCGGCGCCTAAGTGCGCGGATGGATCGTCGTGTCTCTCGTCCAGCCGCCTATTGCTTAAGCGATCTGCCACCGTCCGACCGCGTCCCGGTGCTTGAAGCAGGGCAGCAGACTGAGTTATCAGTGTGTGGCGCCCTCGTGTCATCCGGTCTCGCGCATGAGAGAGACCGCAGCAGTCGGTCTGCCTGTGGATTGCATTAATGAAGAAAACAAATCAATTAAACAAACAGAAAAAAAGAGATAACCCAGCAATGCGCGCGCACGAGATCGATCCATCTTCCATGAGCTTCTTGCCGTTGTTGTCATGTATGTGTGGTAAATGACCGCTGTGGGCTGTATTTATTTTTCGTTCAGCATACAAATACAGAGAGGAGGAGGCGGAATAAATGGGGATGGAGATCAAATAAAATGCAAGAGCGGGCTGGCGACACGAAGAGCTCCACGATTGCCTAAAGACGACTTTGGCTCAGCTCTCTTTAGTCGCCGATGCAGCCAAACTCGCTCGAGCCGTCGCCGCGCAGGCGCTCGCAGAGCATGGGTTCGTAGTGGTCGCCGCCGCGGTCGCTGCCCGTGAGGCGCATGAGCAGGAACCACGGTGCGTGGCCCTTCGAGTGGTTCTTGGGGCTCTGGTTCAAATCGCCCTCGGCGCGCGGGCGGTGCGGCAGGAAGAACATCTTGCCGCAACCCACGAGCACCACGAAGATGTCGCGCTGGTACGCGGTCGCGAGCGCCTCGAGCACGATGTCATCGCCCCAGGCCACGCGCGAGTTGTCCGGGTCGTTGTCCACCGACACGAGCCCCGAGCGACTGTAGTTGAGCCCGATGAGGAAATGCGTGTTCTCGCCGTTGCCGACCTTCATGTACTCGCAGTACGACTGCGCGTCCACGACCGGCTGCGCGAACTGTGAGTAGACCACCTCGGCGGCCTTGCCCCACGAATAGCCGCGGTCGTGTAGTTCCACGCACTTGGCGTAAAGCAGGTCCTTATCGCTCTTGCGCGCGACGAAGCGGCGCGTCTGGATCGGACTTACGCCCCAACCGCCCTTGAGCGACGGGAAGTACAGGTTCTGGATCGCCGTCTCAATCTTCTTCTTCTCCTCCGACGAGCTCGAGTTGTAGTGCAGCATAAAGTACTTGGTCGCCACTTTGCGGATTTCGTGCGGCGGCAGCGGCTCGCACTCCTCTGTGTACAGCAGCAGCTGCTCCATGGACAGGAATAGACAGTCTCCAAAGGGTGCGACCGGTGCGAGGTACTTGACGCTGTACGCGATGTCGTGCGGCATGTACGACACGCCGTCCTCCTCCAGCACGCGCAACAGGTCGCGGCTGCTGTAGTCCACGCCCGAAACACGCTGCCAGCCCATGCACACGGTCACGGGGCGGTCCATCACGATCTGCCTGTCGGTCATGACGAACCGATCCGTCTTCGCCAGGCGTGGCGTCAACAGAGCTTGTTCTGGCACCGCCTGCGCATTCACAATAACAACAGCAGCATGAACATGACAAGTGTGAGCACATGCATACACAAGCACGAGCACATTAATGGAGAAAACACACACGCACCATTTGCTGGTACTGCGAGTACGCCAGCAGGCGCGAGTCGAGGATCTGCTGCGCATCCGAGATCGCCTCGCTAAAGCCTTCAAACTTGGTGATCTGCGTTGACGCGTCCAGCGCCGGCAGGTACGGGAGCACCATGGGCATGTCGTCGAGCTCAATGGACACGTCCGAGTCCTCATCGCTGTCGTCGTGTGCTTCTACAGCGGTGACACACGCCACGATTTCTTCTTGAACGTGCTCGTCGACGTCGAATTCGCTCTTCTCCAACGTGTCGTTATCAGATTCCTCCGAGAAACGCGGGCTGCTGCCGTGCTCCGTGGACGAAGTGGACGTGGGCGTCGTCACGAGGAAGCCCGTGGACGACGTGAGCGCGCTCTTGAGGCTCGCGCCATCGCTGCTCTCGCGGCGCACGAACACGTACTCGTCTTCCTTCGTCGCCTCCTGCATGCTTTCTTCTCTTGCTGTGCTGTTGCTGTGTTTGTTGTGGGTGCTCTGATTCCAAAAGCGGATTAGTATGGGAGTTTGTATAGGACCTTTCTCGCTCGCTCTTTTCTTCTCGCTTTCTTCTTTGAGACAATGTGTATGTTGCGCGAATGTTGCGTGATCATACAAGTTGCACGAACGAAAAGATGCGTGCGGCTCGCTGATTGGCAAAAAAGGTAATCGATTCAGCGCGACAACCAAAGTTTTTGCACTGAATGGCTAAATAAGGACCACTTCAGTGATTTACCCCGTTTTATATTAATACCAGCGTGCTGAGAATCGTTTAAAACAGCTGCAAAGGAAGTGTTAAGGATTGTCAGGGGTGGTTCTCCGCGAATGCAAATAACGCCCAATACAGTGCGCGCCAATTGGTTAGCCGCACTTCGATTTTTCGAAAAATAATTTGATCCGGAGAGGTTTTGAGGATTCTAAAAAGACCATTGGAATCGAGCTTACGCGGAGAATGTCGTAGCCAGGTCAAACGTCTCAGAA
>JAADXK010000229.1:0-33623 GCA_023337805.1 Globisporangium barbulae
AGCACACGCGGTTAGTGCCTTAACAATCCCTCACCAGACGTTTGACAAAGAGAAAAAATCTCACAGTCGAGAGAGCCGAGAGCTTCTCGGCGAGCGAGAGCGTCGGCGGGCCGCTCTGCTGCGCGCGCAGAGCGTCCCCCGGGGCACCCTCTTCACCTGCGCTGCTAGTAGCAGAGCTCTTGAGGATGTTCTGGATGAAGTCGTCGAACTTGTTCTCCTGCTCGTCGATCGCGCGGGTCACCGTCTCGGTCGCGCCGCTCTCATCGGCGCTGTTCAGACAGATAAATAGGTGGTTAGAAGCAATAAAGACAAAGGTATACAGAGCAGCAGCAGCATGCATACCGAATCGAGGCCTTGCGCTTGCGGATCTCCTCGAGCTTCTTGCGCTTCGCCTCGAGCTCCGCCGCGTGCTTAACGCGCACAGACTCCATCGTTCTTCTGCTTTCTTGCTTGTGCGTTTTGGTCACCTCGACGCTAAAGTACAGTAAATCGATCTTTATCAGCCTTTTTATCAACCATATCAAATAAAGCACACAAATTTGAGATATTATACCAGCGATAAACATGCTGTAGCGTTATGAAGGGGTTTCCGATCGACCCACTTGCAATTCAGTTCGTCGCCCGAAAAGCCTCTTAAATGCGATAAAGATACTTTATCACATTACAGAGGAAACGCGTGCATGTAACTCAAAAAGCTCATCTTCGAGTACCAATGGCAGGCGGCAGCAGCAGCGACGCGCTGGCGTCCGTGACGCTGCTGCTCTCGTGCGCAGCCGCGTCGCTCGTGACGTCAATGGCCGTGCACCTCTACTTCCAGGCGGCTGCGCAGGAGCACGAGCACCAGAGCGCCCCCACTTCTACCAGCAGCACCACAAAGAGCTACGAACGCTCTGCCAACAGTAGCAGCCCGTCAGAGGAAGCAGTAATTGCTCCACTACCACCACCTATCGTGCTGCAAAATATGCCTGCGGATGAGGTCCCCGAGGCATTACGTTTGGATGCGTACGTGTCGCTAGAGAATCAGAAGCGATTCGCCCACGCCACGCTCTTCAAGGGCTGTACGAACGTGTTTGCTGTGCTCGACGCGATCCACCCGTACGCTGTCAGGTTCTTTGACGAGAGCCTATGGATGCAGGACTCGGTAAATGGTAATGCACACATCACGATTTTGAAAGCGTCGTCGAAGCGTGAGAGAGACTCGCGATGGCGCCTTCCCGAGTGCATTGACCCAGAAGAGAGCGCCGAGATCCTGCTGTATCCAGGCGTGGACCCGCTCACATTCGCCCCCGACAAGATCATCAATCTTCCAGCCAGCACCATCAGCACCACACCTATGTCTACCAAAGCGCCGCAGAAGAAGCGCATTGTGATTCTACCAGGATCTCTCATCCTCGGAGGCACTTTTGACGTCTCGGGCGGCTCCATTTATATAGGCAAAAACGTCCGCATCGAGCCCAATGTCTTCATCAGAGGTCCAGCGATCATTGACGACGGGAGCACGCTACGCAGCGGCGCCTACATCCGCGGAGACGTGGTCATCGGTCGCGACGTCGTGCTACGTGGAGAGCTCAAGAACGCGCTGGTACTGGACCAGGCGGAGCTCTGCCACCCGGGCTACTGCGGCGACAGCATCTGCGGCTTCAAGAGCCACTTCGGCAACCAGGTCACGACTGCAAACCTTAATCTGTTCTCAGGCTCATCTTCTGTGAACCTGACGATCGATGTGGATGGCCAGCGATACGACACAGGGCGCAAGAAGATCGGCGTGGTCCTCGGCGACCACAGCCAACTCGGGTGCTCGGTCGTCACGGATCCCTGCACGCTGCTACTGCAAAACACGGTTGCGTACCCACTCGCGCGGCTGCGGAAGGACATCTACGGACCCAATCAGCTCATTAAGAACAAGCCCATGGAGCACGGCGTGCTGGAAATCGCGTCTTTCCGACTAACACGCTGAGCAGAACAAAGAGAAAATGGCCACTCTCTCACATTTTCAGTAGCATCACAGTGTTGAATTCTATGTTGTAACTTAGTTACTAAGATTTGTCAGCTAGGAGACGCTCGACAGTGCTCTGAAGCTTCTCCACTTGCTGCGAAAGGCGCACGATTTCCTGAGTCTGCAGCCGCATCGCGAGTCTCAGGGTTGCCACTTGGTCTGAGGCGTTGCTCCGCATTCTTGAGACGACAGCATGGGATTTCCTCGCTCTCCAGCCTCGCCACAGACTCTGTTAAATAGCAGCAGCCGCAAGTCAAACCTGGGTTCAGTCTCACAACATACCTGCCTGACTAGATGGCCATCGATCTAGACCTACCTGGAAGCGAACCACTGCCTTGTCTATCCTGTAGTCCAGATATCGCTGCAAGCGCGCCGTATTATCCCAGAGCTCGGTCATCGCCACTTCCTGGACCACGCATACCTGTTGGAGCTGCTTGACATCCGCACCAAAGTGGGCAACAGCATTGATGACTCTCGAGCTGATCTGCTGGCTCTGCTGCTGATGAGGCTGCATCTTTAGCTTGCTTCTTCTTGCTGGTGAAAAGCCGAAGATCGCGTTTCGATACGCGACAAAGTCTCGCCAGGTGCGTTGGATACGGATCGCGGCAGTTAGCAGTGAGGTCCATGGTGTCTGGTCGTTGGTGGTGGAGCTCTGAATTTGGTTTTGAGACAAAGTTGATGAATACTTTGCACACCATCGTTGCCTCGTTGCGGCGATTTTCGCTGCGATTGCGCGTCGCGATTGGTGCTGTCGACACCATTTCTGAATCCGTTGTGCTGCTGCTTCACGCGCCATCTGCTCGCGCTTGATCCAGACCTGAGCATATTCATTCATTCACACACAGTGTTAGCATGGAAGTGGCGGGCGACCTGGGAAACCAAAGCCACCCTTTCTACACTTCTGAACTCACTTTCATGTATTTGCGCATCGTCGCGACCTGCTCGCTGAGGACTTTGACTTGGCCAGCGAGGCTCAAAGATGATTCAGGTTCTCCACCAGCACCACTTCGATACTCTTGAGCTGTTGCTTGGGGTTTCTTCGTCGCTGTAACACCGCTGCCTCGGTCCTGTTTTGGAGGGTCTTCTGGCTGTGTTGGAGCAGCTGGTGGGGAAGGAGGCAGCGGAGGTGGTGGTGGTTGTGCTCGCGACTTCATACTTGAGTCCTCGGTTGCTCGCTGAGCTTGTGCTGATTGCAGTTTTACTGGTAAGACTGGAGCTTGAACTGCGACCATGATGGGGGAAACCATGACCTCGCCAGAGCGTGGCTGTTTCGTCTCAGCTGTCGTCACCGGTTGAGTCACAGCCAGCTCTCGCTGGAGCCGCTCTTTCTCCTTCTCCTGCGCTGCTTTCCGCTCTTCAGTGATACGGTTCCACATCTCCATCTTGCTCTCTTTTGAGAGCGCTGTCGGCGAAATAGCCGCCGTAGTAGCAGCCAGAGGATCGACAGCATCTCGGTTTGTTTTTGGTGGCGCGTTCGATACTAGCGCAGGCGCCGCGGCCACCACAACTGATGACTGCGGAAGCGCCAGTTCCTCGACCTTAAAGCGACTCGACTGAACCCTGGACGCCACATCCGCTTTGCGGGTCATGGAGCCTTCAGATTCGCTCTGCGGCACAGCAGATCCGGTCTTCAGGAACGCCAGGAGCGCGTCTTCGTCTCGCTGCTGAATCGCCAGCTGCACGTTCGCGACGGTGGATCTCGACACAAGAAACTCGTTTTCGTTTCTGCCTGCTGCTGGCGTGTTTGAAGATAGCGAGGGGAAAAAGTTGGCGAGCAGGAAGCCGAGCTTCCCGCCACTCTTTGTGACCTGGTCCACGATGACGTTGCCCTCGAGACTGAGGCTCTGCAGCTTGGTCAGGTAGGCTCCAAGCGATGCAATACCGCACATCTACGTACACAATGATAGTAGACAAGAGTTAATGCAGGTGAACAAAATAGTATCCTGATGGTGGAGAGCAAACAGAATCGCCATTCTACCTCGTGGATCTGGTTCTTGGCGATCGACAAGCGGCGCAGGCTGTCGGGGAACTGCCCAGGCACAGCCGATGGCGCAAAGGCTTCGAGCAGGTTGCTCGATAGATCCAGAGCCTAAAAGCATCGTAGCATCAGCAGCACCAGTCAATTAGCATACACGAGATGGCACCATTGGTGCAAACAAGTGCATACCTCGAGCGTGGTCATGTCGCCCAGGCGCGGCCACGTGGTGACGTTGTTGTACGACGCGTCGAGCACCATGAGCTCTCGACAGTTACGCAGGCCGTCGAGCTGCACGATGCTGTTTTCCGCGACGCTGAGCACGCGCAGGTTGGGCAGCGATGCGAGCACGTCGACGGACGTGAGGTTGTTGCGCGCGAGGTTGAGGCTCTCGAGCCGCCGCAGTGCCTGCACGCCCTCGAGCGACACGACCTTGTTGCTCGAGAGGTCCAGCTAGTCACAAGAGCCAGCAACAATCGCCATTGTTAGTGTAGACTGACGTGCCTATGATAATAGACAAAGAGAGAGTTACGCACCTGGCTCACGCGCGCAAAGCGGCCGATCGCGTGCACTTCGATGATGCGGTTCTGCGCGAAGCTGAGCGCGTACTCGAATTGATTTTGGCCGCTGGTCTCATTGTCGTCGTTGTCGCTATGCTCTACCTGTCGCACGATGTCGTCCGAGATTTGCGCGAGGCTCGAGATGCCCTGGCGCGACAGGTCGAAGCGGTCCATCGCTTCCTCTCAGATGCAGCAGTCCACTTTGGCTTCAGTGCTGTGTCCTTTCAAGATGCTGCGTCTCGGTTAGGTACGATTGTCAGCAAAATACAATACGGACGGATCCGATTGCCCACAGCTAGACCACCTCAGCCGAGTACCACTGTATTTTTGTATTAAATGGTTGGCTTATTTTGTGCTAATCAAATCGTAATATTACAAACAATTCGCAAATGAAAATATCGTGTTGTCAGAGAAATTTGAGCCATTTATTTGATTTGGCGGGAAATGTTAGAAAGCCGCCGTTGCAAGTGCAAATGCGCCCCCTTCTTTCATTTGGTTTCATTTTTCATTTGGCTGCCCACACAACATGCCAGTCAAGCGACACTCGTACTTCTACAAGCTGGGCGCCCAAGTGCTCGACGCACATCGCTGCGGAAGCCAGCGCGCGGTATCCCGCAGGTTTGGCATCCCGCGATGGGCTCTTCGTTACTGGCTGCGCAACGAGGGTGCGATCCACGAGCATCGCGGCCCGAGACGCCAGCGCTCGCGCACTGCAGGACGGCTCGAGACCATGCCCTTTGCAGACCATCTGCTGACTTCATAAAGGGCACATATCACGATGAAAAGGTACGCTCCAATCATTGTGTATACATTTGTCTTTGCAACTATCAAATTTTTGTTTATTGAATTTGTATCTTAGTTGCTTACGACGACCTCAATGACCATCTCCATCAAGATTCACTATGCAAAGTGGCTTCAGAGC
The DNA here is from genome assembly GCA_023337805.1 of Globisporangium barbulae. Taxonomy (NCBI): domain Eukaryota; phylum Oomycota; class Peronosporomycetes; order Pythiales; family Pythiaceae; genus Globisporangium; species Globisporangium barbulae. Next base: position 5,454 of record JAADXK010000229.1, read on the forward strand.
TACATCTCCGGCAAGCAGTCTGTTGATTGTGCTTATGGCTTATTAATGAGGCTTGCGCGTCGATTTGCAACGCGTCATAGCTTCTCTCAGCGCGCGATCAGTCACTCTGCGGCGAGTAGATCCAAATGTATAGGATTCGAATGTTTTCGCTACTTTGTATGTAAGCTTTCTATTTCTGCAAATTATTTGTCAACAGGAAAACCAAGTTGAACTTTTGCAGATGCGCGACGAGTTCAGCGCGTCCTTTCAGTCCCAGTACAGCGCATACAGTCCCAGTTACATTATCAACATCGATTAAACTGGGATGCATTTTGGCATGCCGCCATCAAAAACGCTGGCGATTCGTGCTGGCTCGTCGAAGGTCGCAAACTTGCCGTCACACTCGGCACACATGACGGCAGTTCTTGCAGTCCGCGCAGACGGTAAGAAATCATTGCCATATATGTGCGGATATGCATTTGCTCATGCTTTGCTGTCTCTTATGATGTTGTAGGTCGCAAGCTGACAATTATTTTCATTGTAAAAAGGAGTGAGAATGATCTCTCCGCAAGAATGAGCTTTCGCATTATTCGAAAGGTATGTTAATCGAATTTTACAATCTGTAAGTTAATTTCTGTGACTGACTCAATTTTTTGTGTTAGGCAATTTCTACACAACGGAACCAAACACTTGGATGGATCCCCGTGTTTGAGCGGAGTACCTGCGTGAGGTGGTCGCTCGTGAGATCGAGGGTCCAACTGTGCTCTTGGTTGATAACCTTTACGCACGTGTCGATCGAAGCCGTGCCCATTGTCGCGTCCAAAATGCACTCGACACTCCAGCCAATTCTGCCCAACTCGACCTCGGTCTGTCAGCCTTAGGACGACAGTGTGATGGGCCTCTTAAAAAGAGGCTTCGATCCGAGTGGCTCATTGAGGAGCACATGGCTGGAGCGACGGCTAAGCAGAAGCGCATTGCCATGATTCAAAGGGTCATTAAAGTGTGGAACTCGCTGATGGAAGACACCATCAAGAGCAGCTGTGAAGGCATTGCCTGGAGCTAGAAGTTAGTTTCTGTTTAAATTGCTACTACTTTTTCATTGTTCACATTTTGATTTTTAGGATTTAGCAAGCAACTCAATTTTTATTGACGTGCATTTTTGGGCCAATAAGATTAGTGGGCGATATTTTGCTGTCCGGTTCCACTATGAGTGTCCTTAACTTCTTCAGTATAAACTACCCAAGTGCTGTGTAGGCGATAGGATCTGTCCGTATCTGTAAGCACTCTCGATGGTTACTCTAAAATGCATGTGAGAGGCGGTCAAAGGCAGCATCCTTTATTTAGAGCAGTTTCACCGCACGTGTAATTACGCGATTGTAAAATAGGACGCATTACAATGAATCAAGGGCAGCGAGTCGAAAAAGGACCAAACTAATGGCCATGACTAGAATGAACATCGGCAAATGCTGGCAGAAATGGTTGTTTTCGTCATTTTGGTCGTCACTTCCAAAATGCATTCCAAAATGGAATTTTAATGTGGACCACACCAGTGCTCGCCTTCAGCTCCTATTTTTACGAAATGTATGTCAAAGGCAGTGCTATCATTTTTGAAAGGTTTCAACAGTACCGCGTGTACAGGGTCCGCCTATGACATGCATTATAGGGTATGTTAGCTTGATAGAAAGAATACCGGTATTTGATTTTGTGATTGGTACGCATCTGCATGATACCGGTATATTACTGGTTTATCCATTTGAAAAAAAAATTTCGTTTGAAATTGCCAAAATCGAGCGACTGCGACGAGCGAAACCCGCGAGAAAGTCCCGCGGCGTCTGCGTCTCGCTGTGTGTGCGCCAGCAACAGTCATAGCGGATAGCAGCCTGTTGCCTCTGTGCGTGCGCGTGTGCGCCGTCTCCCAGTAAACAAGTAACAAGACGAGCGAGCGAGCGAGTGAGAAAGAGAAGAGCATGGCGGCCGCGTCCAGCTCGTTCGCGGAAGATGTGGGCAGCGCCTTCGACGTGCGCGGGCTCGGCGACCTGCAGACACGCTTGCGCGCGATGTCTTATCTAGAGGTGCGTTCTACTGTGCCTCATATGCGTATATGTCGTCGTGATGCACCTGTGTGGCTCATGCTGTTCTATCTGTGTGGGCTCGTGTGTGCTTATGTGATTAGCCGGTCGGGATGGAGAGCGTGCCGCTGGTGAAGCACCTGCTGTCGGACTTTCTGCGCGTGAGCGAGGCGAAGGAGCAGATCGAGCGGGCGCTGGAGAAGTCGCAGCGCGAGGCACTCGAGCTCTCACAGGTCATCTTACCGCTGCGCAAGGAGAATGCCAACCTCACGCGCGAGAACAACAGCGTACGTCCATACATTTTGGTGCAGGCGACTGGTAAATAGGCACCATACTATCTGCTTACAAGCGCTATATGGACACCACTGCTTTTTGTATAGCTGCATCTGGAGATCATTCACCAGGAAGAAGCGATCGCCGAGCGCGAAAAGGCGTGCGAACTGCAGATCCAGGGTCTCCAGGATGACATCAAGCGCCTGCAGTTCGTCAACGGACAGAAGGCTCAGCAGAACACTCAGAAGGTGCATACCGAGAGATCGCGTTGCTCGAATGCTGAGTCCTCAATAAATGTTGTTTTTGTTGCTGTGTATGAGTGGTAGGAGCAAGAGATCTCCAAGCTGCAGATCCAGTTGGAGCGCCTCATGGCCATGGGGGCTGACGCCTTCCGCCAGCAGAGACCCTTCGATGCTTCGGTGAGTGGGAGGAAGCCGCTAGTGTTGCTGTTAACATCTGCTAGCCATCCTAGTAAATTGCAGGCTCATGATCCCCCTTATGCACGTATGTGTCTCTTCAGTCGATCGAGATGCGCGGCTCAGGAGTCTTCTCGTCGTCCGAGCAGCAAAAATCCCCGCAGAAGAGCGAGCATGTGCAAAACACGCAGGTGCTGGCGAAGCTGCAGGAACAGATCGTGGAGCTGACGTCAGAGAACCGCAGCCTGCACGCGCAGCTGGACGCTTTTAACGAGAAGCTGCAGAAGCGTGAGCAGGAGATCAATCGCCTATCCAAGCTGTCATTGCAGGTGGTCAGCAGTGGTGATGACTCGAGTCGAAAGTTGCGTGAACAGGACCAGGAATACGCCGATCAGGCGCTGCAGGAGGCGGCGGATTTGCAGATGGACCAGCTACAGGCTCAGATGGATCTGCTAAACGACCAGGTGGCAAAGTACGAGTCGCGACTCAAGGAAGCAAATGACCAACTGCGTCGTAACAACGGCTTGGAAGAGGACCTGCAGTGAGTGTCGTGAAGTTTTGCTGTGTAGTTCTATGATCCAAATGATGCGAACTAACGACAGGAGATGGTGTTGCTCTCTTGATGGCTAGGCAACTGAAGGATCTGAACGAGAAATACGCTAGAGAGCTGAACTCACTTCAGGCCAAGTACCGATTGCTAGAAGACGAGCGATTCCGAGCTGATGCACAGCAAGGAAATGGTCCAGCGGCGCAGAAAGATGGAGGTCAGCAAGCAGTGCGTCCATCGAATGATGAAAACTCAGACGACCAAATTGATGCGCTGAAGGAGCAGATTGGAAACCTCACTGCGCACAGAGATCGCCTCGAGGATGCCCTACGAGCGACTCATTACGACAAAATCTCGTACACGAATGCGCTGTCGAATGCCAACTCGCACAACCGCGTGCTCGCAAACGATCTCGCGCGCGCCGAATCGAAGCTCATGGAGATTACGAGTAGCCAAACCAAGCTGCAGCAAGCCTTGGCAGATGCGAGAGCTACCATGGAATCCCAGAAGCAAGAGGTTGACGTGCTGAAGGAAAGTCTGAAGCAGAGCGAAGACAACCGAGTCCTGGAGAGCGAAAAGAATGCGTCGCTGCACCGAGAGTTGCGTGCGATGGACAAAGTTCTTTCTCAGCGGGACGAGGAATGTCGTGCTCTGAACTACTCGCTACTGAACCAGAAGGCTGAGGTTGACCGACTTTCGAACAAGCTTGAGACCATGACGAGCTCACTGGCGGATGCCGAAGGGGACGCTGCAGCTCCATTAACCAGTGGACGGAAGGCTGTGGTCGCACAAGAGATCAAGTGGCTGGAGGAGGAGCGACAGGAGCTTCGTCGGGGCAAAGAAGGACTGATGGTACAGCTGATGAGCCTCGAAGAGGAACTTCAGACTGCAAAGTCAACAATTCAAAGGACAGAGCTCGACAAGGACAAACTGGCTCAGCAAATGGACGTGACGACGAAACTCCAGGCAAATCTGGAGAACATGCTCGAGGAGAAGAAGAACGAGTGCTTTGAACTTGAGAAGAAGCTGGGAGCGAGTCGAGAAGAGATCCGAGAGCTCCAGGGAAGGTTCAACCAGACCCAAGTGCTCTTGCACCGTGCGGATGACACTGAGAACGAGAAAATCCAAGTGCAGAACGAAGCTCTTGGACTGCGAAAACTTGTTGAAGAGCTGCGTGATCGCAACGCCAGTCTCAAGAATCGGATCGAGAACGACAATGTTCACGCGAACCGGCTTAAGGAACAAGCGGAGAGGACGCAGAATGAGCTTGCACTTCTGAAGAAATCAAGCAGCTCGCTCGAGAAAGAGCACAGTGAGCTTAAGCACAACTTTGCGAACGTCATGAGTGAGCTCCGCAATGCCCGCCAGGTGTGCAACCACTACCAGAACGAATATGAGAAGCTTGCGCAGGAGCTGCAGAGCCAGCAGCACTCGTTGTCGTCTGGGCACAACGCCCTGCAGTCAAGCCAAACGTCGCTGAGTGAATTGAAGAACCAGGTGCGCCAGCTGCAGAGCGACCTGAGCTTGAAGCAGAACACCGTGCATCAGCTGCAGACGCGCCTCGAACAGGAGAAGCTGAGCCATAAAACGGTACAGAGCGAGTTGACCATGACCCACGACGAGCTGCTGCAAACGAGAGAGACGAACCGAGCGCGAGAGATCACTGTGAAGCAGCTGCGCGACGACATCCAAGCGAAGGACCGTGAGCTGACGGAGAAGAACGAGGCTGTGGAGAACTTCAAGCTTCTAATTGAGCAGATGGAATCGTCACGTGACCAGATGATCTTCAAAATGAAGACGCAGCAACAGCAGCTCCAGCGACACTACCAGGAAACTGAGGATTTGCAGACCAAGCTGAGCCTACTTGAGAAGGAGATTCAGTCGAAAGCCACCGAGATCGCGTCGCTGAAGAAACTCACGAGAACGCTGGATACTGAAAGGGACAGTCTGCACGACCAGCTGGATACGCTGACTGAGAAGTATCACGAAGCAGTGGAACAGAACAACCAGCTTCGTCTTGGTGCTCAGAGCGAGTCGACGTCGATCAACGAGCTGCAGGAACAGCTGGGGAACGTCGTGAACCAGCTAAATGAGCGCGAAGACCAAGGACGACGCCTGCAAGCGCGCTGCTCGCAGTTAGAGACCGAAGTAGACCGACTGGAGCACATCAAGGGCATGCACGAGGCCGAGATGGCTGCGCTCGCGCAGGATCTGGAGAATATGACGATCGAGAACCAGGCGCTGAGCGAAGAGTGCACGCGGCTCCAGTTTGCCCACCAGTCGCAGAATCTGTCTTCGTCGAGTCTCAAGCAGTCTGTGCGTCAGGTTGAGCGTGAGCGTGACACGCTCAACATCGAGCTGGAGGACTTACGCCACACGTATCGAGCTTTGATTCAGGAGCACGAAGGAATGGAGCGCGCTCGCGCTCAAGTCGCAGAGCTTCACGAAGAGCTGGCGATCATGAATGAGGCGCTGCGCAAGCAGGTGGCGAAGCTTGAAAACGAGCTTGAAATCGTCAAGGAGAAGCACGTCACGGTTTCCACTGAGGCAGCGACCTACCGTGATCAGGTGAGCTTCCTGACTGAGAAGCTGCAGGCGAGCGAGCAGGTGCTTTTCGATCACGAGAATCGACAACAGGATCTCCAGCACGAGCTTGACACGCAGAAGCAGATCTCGACGGAGCTCTCGGCGCAACGGTACGGCGCTCAGGCTCAAAACGCAGCAGTGTCCCAGCGAATCGTCCACCTGGAGGCAAAGCTGAGCAACAGCAAATTCGAAGCCAAGGCTCTGCAGGACAAACTGCAAGCCGAGCAGTCACAGCGTCGGGCTTTGGAGAATCTCGTTGCCACGCTGCGTCAAAAGGTGGCGGCGAACGATACGTTGATTGGACATCTGGAGGAGCAGCGCCAAGCCATGGCCCAAGAGATCCAGTCGGCGCACCAGCGACGCGTAGCAGGAGATAACGTGATGGACATGTCGGAGCTTCGCCACCACACGCCTCCAGATCAGTCCGAGCATAACAAGTCCAGCAGCTCGCACGGACCCAAGCACGAGAGCGAGAGCGAAGTGTCGCCGCTGTCGTCTTCCCGGTTCCAGTCTCAAGCAAACAGTGGAACGCCACCGTCGGAGGCGGACGGAGGGCTGGGAAATAGTGCGACATCGTCCATTTTGCCACTGCGCTCGCTGGAAGAAGCCCAGCGGAAGTGCAAGGAGCTGGAGGACCGACTAACGCAGCAAGACGACACCATCAAGGTACGTACGAGTGACTCGAAGAACTGTGTTACCTGTGTGAAATGCGATTGAGGAAACGTTACTGACGATATTGTTTTTCATTCTTGTGCTGCAGCAACTTGAGAGGTCTCGGAGCAAATTCAAGCGCTTCGCGGTTAAATACGAACGGGAGATCGAGCAGGTAAGCATCGCATCTTTTGCTTCGTCGATCGCAATGGAAGCCCAATGCACCGCACTTACGAATTATGTGATATGTGTTTAGCGTGATCGCCTCATTACTGAGCTGCGAAGCTCAAACACGTCCTTCGCATCGCCTGAGGCTCGGGCAACTCAGTTAAACCGGTCTGCTGCATCATCGTCTTCGTCATCGTCCACCACCACAACCGGGCGTCGGAACTGAGCGAGCTCTGCCTCATCATAAGCTAGAGAGGAGCCCGCATCAATGGACAAGTTGTGTTCTTGCATGTGTGCGTTTCCCTGACGTTTATTGAATAACTGCGTCACTCTTTGTTTCCTCCAGGAGTCTCGACGGCATGCCAGGACTCGAGTGGCATGGAACCCAATTGCTACTAGGTGGCTGAGACCGCTTCGCAACGACAACAAGAGGATGCAAGAGATCCTGCCCACCTGGAAATACGTTTCTCTACTTAGAGAATACGAGGAAAAACGCACGAGATCGTTTATAGCTTTGGTTTGGAAAGCTCAACGCTTCTGACGGTATGATTTCATTTGACGCCTCACAGCCTGTGGGAGCCAAGGCATCCCGAGGAGAAGAGCCATCAACCGTCAAGATGGCGAATGGGACTTCTTTGATGGTGAAAAAGAGCCACGGAGCACAGGTGCAAAGCGTTCGTCCCGCTCAGAGCACCACAAGCCCAGCAGAGGAACGCGACGATTCTGTGAGAGACACCAAAGTCACGAAACAGAGTCAGACAGTGAAGCGGCGGCGCGTGTTCCGCAAGCTCGTGGCGATTCGGAAGATCGCTGTCGCCCCAAGTGACACCCAAAAGAATCGCCTCAGCGTCAGCCGCGGGCTGCAAGTCGTGTGGGCTGCTGTCAAGGATGCACAGCCAGGAAGCTGACGTTTCTTCAGACGTTTGGCGCTCGCGGGCCGCCGATGCTCACCGTCGTCGTCATTTCGGTCGTTTGGACGTCGTGGCTGCTCTTTCTCGCCGTCGCGCCGACGCGCACCGCCAACTTTCTCATGGACACAGAGACATTCGACGACGGACGTTTTTGACTCATTATCGAGTTTGACACTGTGACCGTGGCGTTGAGTTCAGCGAAGCTGCTCACAGTGGCGCTTGCGTACGTGTACATCCTGCTGACGATGCTCCTGTGGTGGAAAGAGTTGCCGCGCGTTCTTGGGAAGCTACGCTTGAGGCTCTCGCCATTTAGCTTGCTGAAGGTTTTCATTGCCAGGAAGATTGGCTCGAGCTCACTTACATCGCAGTGCTTCGGTACCTGCCAGACACAGCGTCACTAAAGCAGCTGATCCACTTTACTGTGTTCTGACAGAGCCACAGCTGCTGCAACGGGTTCATCACTTCGTGCAACGTCACCGACTTGCTGTGCACCGAAGACCAGCTACAAAACCTCCCCGCAACCTGCCTCACAGACACTTCTCTTCAAGCGACAACCTCAACCCGAACGCTCTTTGCTGAGCACGCCGATAGTATTTGCCAGAAGCCGACATCGAGTCTTGCGTTTCTGTCCGACATTCCAACGAAGGAGACAATTGAGATGTGCGACGGCGTGCTCTTCCGCGAGTGTCAGGTGACGCTAGCGGACGGTACGACCACGATCGGGATCTGCTATCGCAGCAGAATGCAAGTACTGGCGTGCACGCCCGACCCCAACAAGATCAGACTGCGCAGACTGCAGATCGCGAGAAGAATCGGTCGGGTTTGTGATCTTGCAGTGGAGAAGTGACTCGGTTGCGGTTCCCGAATGCAGATACATAGCGTGATTTCATGAACGCAGGCGTAGACATCGAAAGCCAGCTAAATGCATACTTGGTAAAGTGCAGGCTTGTTTGAGAATACGAACGCCTGAACGCCGTGGTGTGTAGCGTGGTTAGCACATTGAAGAGAAGAACCCCAAGTATCTGGACTGACGCAGCGCTAAGAATGGACACAAGTCAGATCCAAGTCGAGCACCACTTCAAGTGGTAGTCGTGAATAGATCATCGACTCCGAAGCTAGACATCCTCCCCAAGACACAGCAGCAGCAGTATGCGCTGCTCACTTACCGTTTGCGCGTCGTGTGCAGCAGTGCCTCTCCACTCCACGCATTCCTGGTGGCCTTTGAGCCCCGAACGCATCGGTGTTCCTTTGCATTATTGATTTGGTTCGCTATACTGAATCTCATAGAGTGGTTGTGTGCTTGGAGGGAAGTTGGGGAACAAGCTGAGTGAGATCGGAGGACCTGCTTAGCCAATACAGACCTCAGTTAACAGGTCGATGTCCACCTCTTCATAATAGTTTAAAGAGGTGAACATCAACTTTTTTAACATAGATTTTGTAGGAAAATACAAACCATGTCCACCTCTAACTACTGATACGCACCTTTGTATAAAATTTTTGCACAATTTTTGAAGCTGATGATATAGAGGCTTATAGAATATGTGATTGTATAGTAAAGAGGTCGAGATTCCTTTGTCAAGCAATAAAAGTGATAAAACGAATTTGGCAGAAAAAGTGAATCCACAAAAAAGTAGGACCCAACAACAATTGGGCACATTCAACAATCAACGAGCTCCACAACAGTTCAACGCGCGCGATGGCGGGCAAGACGTACTCGACGAAGCCCTGTCCGGCGGTACCGACGCTGTACGCGAACTGCCTGGGCGGCGCTGCGCCGGTGCCGTGCGTCGCGTACCCCACGAACGTAACGACGGCAGCTGCGAGCAGCGCGACGCAATGCTTCAACGTGAAGGAGACGAATGGCAGCAGCTCCGGGGTGGTCGTCGTCGATGGATTGCCAATCTCAGACATCTTGGACGCGTACGTGTCGCTCTCTCTTCTACTGGACATGACGTGTACAACGTGGACTCATATGTGACGTTGTATGAGGCAGCAATCTCACGGACAACGCGATCACGAACTTGCGCATTGAAGGCACGAGCACAGCCAAGAAGAGCACGCTGACGGCAGTGTAAGCTCATCTTTTTCTACTGTCACTCGCTCGCCTGCTGGCGCTGAAGGAATTATGGAGTGAATAGTAGATAACATGACTTGTCTTGTTCGTATTCCAGGAATCTCTATCTCAACAGGATCGCATCGCTGGCAAACTTCAAAGTTCCAGGCACTGTCAAGAATCTGTGGGTGCTCAGAGCGCGGCAGCATTCGTTCGTTGTTCTGTCTCTTTGGCAGGCTCAACTAACTAACGGTCATGTGCGCACAGGAACGTGAGCTCCAACGTGATTGAAACTCTAGAACTTCCAGACGAGATCAACAGCGTCGACAACATGTGCGTGGCCAACCCAGCAAGCTCGTGACGTTGAGCTGACTCGTCTTACTCATCATCATCATCTTCTTGTCGTTGCGTTGGCTTTTGGTAATAGAGACGTGTCCAACAATCCGATCATCACGGTTAAGAACGGAACATTCTCCGGATTGGGGATCAACGTGAGAGCAAGAAACATCAGCGCCACGAGCGTCGAGCAACTGCATTTTCCGAGCACGACGACAACTCTGTGAGCATGAGTACCCTGCACCATCTGATTTCTTATTCACTGCTGCTTGTGACTCACGTGCCTCCATGCTCGTGTGTGGTCCATTGCAGAGACTTGTCGAGCAATCGCTTGCTCACCTGGTCGAGCTTCCAGACGCCAACAAGTTTGACCAAGCTGTATGAGAGTGTCGTTGGACTGGTATTTCCCTAATGAATCATAGCTGATCTAGACGTGCGTTTTTTGTAGGGATGCAAGCAACGGACTCATCGCAAGCCTTCAGAAAACCGACTTTACTCCGGCGACAGGTCTCCAGAGCCTGTGAGAATCCCACGTGTCTGACTGACGTTCTCCTCCTCGTGTTTCTTTTTGAGTCGCTAACATTTATTTGTCTCAAAATGTACTCGCTCAGGAACTTTTCTGGGAATCAGATCTCGACGATTGAAGGCGTCAAGTTCCCCGACAGTCTCACGAAATTGTACGAGTCCAGCACTTGAAAGAAGCCGTTTCGATAGACCACAAGTTGCCTTCTTTATATTAACGTCTTACTTCCTCTTGTCGCTCGCTCTTTCGCTTCCTTAGGGACTTGGACGGATCCGAGATCTCGACTTTCACGATCCGCAACCACGATATCGCTGTCTTAAAGAAACTGATAGAATTCAACGTCAAGTCCGTGAGCGTTACCAAGTGTGACTCGCGTGCGAGGATGACGATGGTGTCTATCGGGGACGAAGCCTACCAGGTCTGCGTTCTCAAAGGTAAGCTTGTCGCTCAACATCGTTCGTGACCGTGAAGTAGTGCTATCCTTGTCCTAATGCTCCCTCCCTACTGCATCTGTGTGAACATGATGAGTGCAGATAACGATTTCGACTCGATTTATTTCAGCAAGGAAGCAGTGGACGAGGACTCTCCAGTGTCACTGGCGATCAGCATCGTTAGCGTCGGCGTCGCGCTCATTGTCACGCTCGTGGTCGCTGGCATGTTCTACAAGCGACGGAAGATGCAGCAGCTCGAAGCGACGCGCACGACACGCAACACCACTGGCGGCCCGTCGTCGCTCGATGACGTGTCCAAGCTCTCGCTGCTTGACGATATCCGCAATGACCCGGTGCTGACGAAGTTTCGCGTGGACCAAAAAGAGGTTGTTCGCTTGCGCACGATCGCGAAGGGCGGCTACGGCGTTGTGCATTTGGCGACCTACGGCCAGCGCGACATCATCATGAAGCAGCTACTCCCCGAGAAAGCCAAGGACCCACGCGCGATCTCGCACTTTGTCGCGGAGATCCGTCTGTGCTCTGCGCTGGAGCACCCGCGGATCGTGAGCTTCCTGGGTCTCATGTGGTCGACGCTGGTTGATCTCGCGATCCTGATGGAGTACATGCCCAATGGTGACCTCGCGCACTTGCTGAAGAAGCAACGCGACGTGCGCAACGGTCGGAAGGAGTTCAACTGGACGCGCAGCTGCTCGACCGTGGGGCACAACAAGCTGCAGCTCGCGCTCGACATCGCCGAAGCTCTCGTGTACTTGCACGGCGCGTCGGTCGTGCACCGCGACCTAAAGGCCCAGAACGTGTTGCTGAGCAGTGTGTGGGAAGCCAAGCTCACGGACTTCGGTGTGAGTCGCGAAATCGGTGAGGAGATGACGGCGGAGGTCGGCACGGTCTCATGGATCGCGCCGGAGATCCTCAAAGGCGAAGACTACGGCGTGCAGGCTGACGTGTATTCGTTCGGCGTGGTCATGTCGGAGATCGACACGTGCGAAAAGCCCTACTCTGCGGGGATCGTTGAGAACCTGCCGAGCGGTTCGCGAACCATCTCGGAGCCCTCGAACACGCGAATCGCGCTCGCGGTGATCGAGAACCGTCTGCAGCCGGCGTTCCACGACGACTGCCCTGCTGCGATCCTCGCTCTCGCGAAAAAGTGCCTGAGCTACGCGCCTGAGCTCCGCCCCACGGCCCCGCAGCTGCACCAGGAGCTGCTCGCGATCTCCCGCTCGGCGACGTCCATGACGCTCTCGGTCTCCTCGGTGACCTCAACGACGTCCCAGGGCATTTCCTACTCGGTACTGTAGAAGGCTACAGGCACACCACACCATTCCACCCATTTCCAGCCAATTGCCAGTTCAACAATTGCTGAACCCATTCAAATGTTGCCAATTTAACGACAGGTGCTTGCAATCGAGTGCACATTACAACGTTTTAATAACGTGTGACTAAAACGTAATCGAGATCAAAACCAGGTGTCTTGTATTCAAGAGCATACAGTACGCCTGAGAAAGAGCGGCAAATCAGAGTGTCATTTGAACCCACACTGCACGACGAGCTCCACGGCATGCGCCTCATTCCTTCCACCCAGTAGCGCCGCAGCCCACGTGAAGCCCACACGAACAGATCCACAAGCGTTTCCTCTCTACCTACCACTCGTCACGCATGATGCGCCCTCTTTTTCTCATTCCTCTGGCGCTTCTGCTGTTGCTGCTCACAGCGGCCGCCGACAGCGCCCACGTGCGCGTCCACCACACGCGTCACGGCGACCACGACCACGCGCCACAAGCTACACCGACGCCAGCACCCGCAGGAAACATGACGATGGCCAACAATACCATGACTAATATGAGCATGACCACCACCACGACTACGTCGAACGGTATCGTGCGGAATCCCACAGCCGCAGTCAAGTTCGCCAAGTGCCCCGACCTGCGTACACTCACGGACGGCTGCACGGATATGAAGAGCGACAGCGAGCAGCTCACGTGCGTAGTCGGTGGCAAGCGGAGTGAAGTGACCCCGATCGCAGCTGACGACCTGGAGGACGGCGCGGCGGACGCGCAGTTCACGTGCACGAACGCGTTCTCGGTCACGTGGATCACGGACGCGGAGGAGCACCCGACGGACGCGGACGCCTCGGGCCTGCGCATCCAGGCCGTCGACTCGTTCCAGCGCAACTGGACCTCGCTGTACGGCTTGTCAGGTTTATCGATCAATACTGTGTGAACCATGCTAACGTGCGCTTGTTGTGTTTCTGTGGACAGCGACCTCTCGAACAACCTGCTCACGGGCTTTAACGTCTCGGCCGCCGTCTTTGAGGACCGCGCCATCAGCGACTCAGTGTGGGTTGCCTTAGAAAACCTACTAAGGAGGCAAATGCCTTGCCTCCCCATCCCCTGACTAACAGACTGATCTTGATATTGTGTATGGTGTCTAGCAACGCGGGATCCGCATCGGCGCTCACGAGTCTGTACGTTTGGCTCCTTTTGCTCTCTCTCAGCCCTGAACCTGCTCGGTGCCCTATAGCCTGACTCTCACCTCCTTCTCCACATCGTTGTTCTATGCGTGTTTGTTTACCTGGTCGTGTAGGAACTTGGCTGGGAATCGCATCACGTCGTTCGCGTCCATCGTCCCGCCCGGCAACCTCAACACACTGTAAAAAGCTCACATTGCGGCATTAGCGACCTGGTGAACCTCGCGCTTGGAAACTGACCACTACTCGAATCTATTCTGTAGGAACGTGAGCAGCAATTCCCTGCAGACGCTCGAGATGCCGAGTGGCGTGCATCCCAGTCTCAATGTACTGTACGTGATCAACAACTACTGTATTCCCTCCTGACTGAAAGTGGTGGGCGAAGGTTGAATTGCTCAAACACCTGTATCTTTTGTAATAATTGACTGCAGAGATGCGTCGAATGCGTCACTGGTGATCGTCAACATCAGCTCGAGCTCGTCGCTGGAAGGTCTGCGACTGCCGTTCAACAGTCTGAGCACATTCGCCAACATCTCGCTGCCAGACTCGATCCACACCCTGTGAGCCGCGCGCGTCGAAACAGGGTCTCTCAGCCGAGAGTCACGACTTACGCCAGCCAACGAACTGACACCTGTGTCTGACTCTGCTTCTTGCTTGCAGAGACGTGTCGAACAACCAGCTGACGAACTGGAGTCTGTTCGCACCCCCAAAGAAACTTGCGGTGCTGTACGTTCGCTGCCAATAGTGATCTGCTGCGGAAACATATCATATAGTCCATAGAGGTGCCGTCTGACATGCTTTCACGGGCTTTCTGCCTAGGCTTGCGAGCGACAACGGCATCAACGAGCTGCCGCGGATCAACTTCAGCACAGTCGACAGGCTGGACACCATGTACGCTCAGCATGCCTCTTGTCACGATTTATTGGCCAATGTTGTCATCTTTCTCGTCTCATCTGACCCGTTACGCAACCTCTTGTCTATTCACTCCAGTGACTTGTCGTTCAACAACCTCACCACCATTGGCGGTATCATCTGGCATCCCAGTCTCAAGAAACTGTACGCGCCATGTTGTTACTGCTTGAAGACGCTTGCTGCCCAGCAATTGTATCTTGATACGAATGTGTTGTACGTGTGTATGGGTGTGTTTCCTTTCAAACAGTGACTTGCGCAACAACCCGATCACAAAGTTCGAGATCCAGCACTCGGATCTGTCGATTTTCCAGAGCCTCTCGGAGTTCCGCGTCACGTCATTTGAATCCGAGGCGTGTGCGAAGAGCAAGGGAACGTTGTATCCCGTGGGGAAGCACGGCAGCGTCCAGATCTGCGCCCTCGCAGGTAAGTTTCTCGCTCTAGCAAGGTCTCACTGTGTATGAAGCTCTTGCCTGGCACACGCACGATTGACTCCTACCTTGTTCTTTTCTCTGCCTGTAGATATCGAGTTCCGAACAAAGTACGGCTGGCCGATCGACTCCACCATTTCAAGTACGCTTGATTGACCTCCTTCCATGCATTCACAACCAATGACTCGATTGATCGTTGTCTAATGTTCTGCTGCCTTCGTGCTTTGTTCAGATGTGCTCTTGATCATCATAACGACCGCGGCGTGCCTCGCGCTCTTGATCCTCGCGCTCGTGCTCCTGCGGCGGTTCATTCGCCAGAAGAACTCGCTCAACATCGAGCTCACGCGTAACGCCGTGCTCTGCGATGCGTCCTGGATCGAGGACGACCAGGCGCTCGCGGCGCTGCGTGTGGAAGTCACGGACCTGACGATTGAGAAGACGATCTGCAAAGGTAAGCTCACAATCGTGTACCTCGCGCGCATGGTCGACCAGCGCGTCGCCGTGAAGAAAGTGCGACTCGACAAGGCCAAGGACGCGCACGCGTTCACGGGTCTCCTTGAAGAAATCCGTCTGCGCTCGAAGCTCGAGCACCCCAAGGTGGTCAAGTTTGTCGGCTACTGCTGGGCGGCGATGGCGGATCTGGCGCTTGTGACCGAGTTCATGGCGAACGGGACTCTGTCAGCGCTGCTCATAAAACAGCATCAGCAACAGCAGCAGAAGCTGTTGTTCAACAAAAACTCTGCGTCTTCCGAGCCCTGGACCTGGTACAGCGGCACGACGGAGCTGCCCGCGAAAGTGCTCTTCGCGATTGACATCGCCGAGGCACTCGTGTACCTACACACGTGCGCTGAGCCGATCGTCCACGGCGACGTCCAGGCGCAGAACGTGCTCCTGAGCCACAAGTGGGAGGCAAAGCTCACGGGCTTTTGCACGAAAGCGAGTTCATCAAAGCGGGTCGCTGAGCTGCTCACCACCACGACAGCCCCCGGCGCAGTCGCGTGGACGGCGCCAGAGATCCTCAAGCACGAAGCGTACGGCGTGCAGGTCGACATCTATGCGTTCGGTGTGTTGCTCGCGGAGCTCGACGTGTGCGCGAACCCGTACGCCAGCTCTGGCCTCTCGAACGCGCAGATCGCGCTTGCGGTGACGAATGGTGAGCTGAAGCCGACGTTCAGCTCCGACTGCCCGCAGGAGATCGTCGACATTGCCGCGGCATGTTTGCGAACCAACGCGATGGACCGCCCTACGGCCATGAAGCTGCAGTACAGCATCCAGCTTATGGTGCGCGCGAGTCTCGCGCACATGTGAGAACGCGACGTGCCCAGTAGAAAGCGGCGGCGGCGATGAGAAGTGAGAAAGGCGGCTTCGTGTAAGTGTTGTTGGAATACGATTTTGTGAAAAATGGATGTGTGCGTAGGCTGGTTGGGTTGAGAGGCTGTCGTACTCTCCCTTGATAGCATCTCCTACGCACGAATGAAGCACCTCGTGTTGTGAACTTATTGAAGGATCATTCAGTCCAAGCGCAGCACGAGGATGTCCAGGAGACCACGAGAACAATGTGCTACACGAAGGAGCGCTCTCGCATGGCCGCGTTCCAGTAAATTGGGTTACGCTAAACAACGCGCGCTGGATCAGCGCAGGAGCGTCTCCTGAGGAGGGGTCCTGCAGGCGCTTGCATGCAGTGGAAGACCTGAGGGATCACAGCGCCATCATCATCAGCATCAGTAGCAGCAGCAACGAGAGACTGCTGAGAGAGTGAGGAGCGCGTGACTGATGTGGACTGAACAAGCAGGCAGTAACACCACCCGTCAGTCAGTCGCATGGGTCTAAGATACTCGCATGTTTGCGCATTTGGAAACTGTTGGGAGCCGCGAATGCTGAAATGACTGCCACGCATTCACATAATATACATCGCACTTTTTGGAATCCATGTTTGGTTAGATCGACACAACAAAAAGAAAGAATCGGAATTGCCTTGAGCGTCCATCTCTACCACCCGTTGAATGCGAATTTGATTGCCACGAGCGCTGAAGCCAAAGCAAACAGACAGCTTTGACGTCGTGCACTTTTGGAGCTCCTCCACCGGCAGAACGGCAATCGAGGGAAGATGAGCGAGTGAGTGTGGTAGTGAATGCGAGATGAGGAGCGAGCGAGTGCCACGGTGAAGCCGAAGTAACTATCTCTGGACCACAATTAGGATAGCAGTTTTGCCAACCAGCGCGCTTCTTTGACGGTCGTCGCCGTGGACAAGACGAGCGCGTCTGTGGCCTTGACGGTGTCGAGCCACTCGGGCAGCCCGAAGTGGAAGCTCACGACCTCTGGTTGCAGCTCCTGCACGAGCGCGAGGCTCGTCTCGTCGAAGAGCTTGCGCTGCGCACCACCACCACTCGCTGTCATCTTGGCGAGGTCCACATTGTACTCTTCGTAGTAGGGCACCAGCGTGTTGCACCACTGCGCGTCACGGTCAGCAGTCGATATGGCGGCAGGCATAGTGTAGCAGAAGAAGTTAAGGTTCAGGGGAGCTGCTGAGCTCGTGCAACCGTACGGCGTCGATGACCATGTCGCGCGCCTGCGCGTTCGCCATGGGCGCTTGGATGAGCGACGAGCGCAGCCCGAGGCACTGCAGGAGGCGGCGGTCGCGCCACGCCATTGCTGCTTGTTGAGCTGCTAAGGAGCGGTGGCAAGACAATAATTCACCAAATGCATGAAATTCAACTTGATATCTGTTCAAATGGTTGATCATTTAGAGCAGGAAATACGCCGTCCCAAAACCAAGTGCCTCTTCGCATACAAATTTCAAGTACAAAGGGGCACTTGATTTTGGGTTTTAGGACGCTGGGATCTGCAGACAAAATTGTGCAATTTTTTTGGATTCGTCACATTTGGGACAAAAAAGTAGAGGAAAATGAGTAATTTTGAGCAACTTCGATATTGAAGCGCGTCTGATACAAACTTCAAGGTAATCAAGACCTCTCTATTTTATATTTTACTAATTATAAAAGAAAACAATCTTACTTAGCAGATGCCTTAATTTGCGTCGTCAGTGTCACTGTGAATTGCAGCATACAAAATCCAAGCTATTATGGACTTCAAGTTCCGATTGGACGATTCAGCTGCTGACGCAAGGCGACGTGGCGGCTCACCTTTATTTTCAAGATATAAAAATGTGTGGTCTCGTGTCGTCCGTCGACAGTGGCGACGGAGCATCTTCAATGTGATGGGGAGTTGACCAGAGTTGTGTGAAAGGAATGGATGGAGATGGAAGCAGCAGTGTTGATCAACAGTGCTCCCATTCGCATTCAGCATTACGGTACGTTATCTGTCGTCCACTGAATGCAGACCACCTACACTTTTCCAAATCATTGCTTTATGAGCTCAGATGTCGGCCGCTAGCTCTCGCAGCTTTGGCTCGCAACTTCGACGTTGAAACTGGTATCGGCGGTACGACTGTTTACACCACTTCAAGCTGAACCCCAAAGCGGCCCGCCGTCGGTCGCCGTGATAGGAAGCGTGATCTCGCTTGGACTGCTGCTGCTGCTGGTGGTGGGTGAAGCCGCGCTTTGTCACCAAAGGCTCTTCTCTTCCGCCGCGGTGGTATTTGCCGCCGGTATGCGATTGAGTGGCCACCAGCCGGCTGACAGATCGCTTTTGACAGGGGTTCTCTGATCCTATGTCGCTTTAGAAAGAGGGCCTTCTTTGTACGTCATTGATCAAGAAAGTGGACAGGTGGATGGCATAGGCCTGTCCAAAAAGTCGGCGGTACCGAAAATAATTTTGAAGAACATATTTATTAGCACATTCCGGACAAGTGTGCGTGCAGAATAGCTGGCGAAGTGGCAAAGCTCGCGCATTTTCGCATGCTGCTCACGCAGGACGATGAGTTTGCTATGGTACAGCTTGCATTCGGGTTTTTATCAAGCAGGGCAATCGCATTTGATGATAAACTCAAATAAGCTCGTTCTGTTTTCACGCCACACGAAAAAAAGAACCCGAAGTGAACCCCGTTTTTGTGTCGACCAGATGATTTTGATTGGGGTTTTCAGGGTGTCGACAGATAAAAACTTAGCACAATTTTGCGTCTCGCTTGTGAAAAACTCGGTGCTCTCGTCGCGACGGCATCTGAACGTGACGTGTTGGATAGGACTCATTATTCATTTGTTACGTGCGCAAGGTGCGTGAATCATCGCTTGCCGCCGTTTGGTGTTGTCGAGTTTGGAATTTCAAGTCGTTGTGTATTTTGGCCGATTTGATCCTTTTGCAAAACAGAAAACGGATCATTCCGAACAAATCCATCAGTTCACGCGACAGGCCACTCACTGATTTTGACGTTTACCCATATATTATCAATTTAGAAAGAAAAAAGTGAGTCAAGCCACTTGCTTTGTGTTGTGCTGACATCTCTTCTTGCAAGAGATTCGACTCTGTTGCTGCTCACAACCGAGAGCGAATGGATCAGGACGACGTTTCTTCCGTTCCATAGGTCTGGCACGACAGCGCACATGCCAGCTCTTCTCGCTTTAAATTGCACTACATCACATCCCGCCGATTACCAGTTTATAGAGCCCACATGGTACGATAAGAGAGTTAGAAATAGGGCTCCGTCTTGTCTCTTGTCCGTCCAGAAACGAGCTCGTGTCAGCGGCGAGGATGGGCACCGCACAATTGTGTGCGCTTGTGTTGTTGTTGTTGCTCGTTTTGGCCCTCGAGACCAGATGGCTTGTGCTCAAAACAAGCAGCGGGAGATAGGGGAAGACAAGCCAGTGCCTGCGCCAGCCATCTGCTCAACAAACCACGCAAGCCACGCACACAAGACTTGCGCGCGCACTTGTGTGGAGGCCGCTCACTTTGCAATCTTCCCTGTCCTCCCCAAGCGCGTCCGGCCGTCTGTCCACTCGTGGTCCAGCCGCTCGCCCAAGTGAGAAAAGAATGCTAATGCTCAAGACGCTCGCGTCCGCCGCGGCGTTCGTGGCGCTCGCCTCGGCCACGCACCCGCAGACGGACTACCCCGCGTGCCCGATCAACCACGCGCCGACGTACTACTGCTGCGACCTCGGCACGGTCGAGGGCGCCAAGCAACCGACGAAGGCGCTCTACATCAAGTACAACCGCCCGACCGGCGGCGCTTTTGAGTCGTACTACGAGGAAGGCTGGAAGAAGAGCCGCCAGATCAACTGGGTGCCTAACGACATGGAGCTCTCCATGTACCGCCCGGACTCGCCGTCGTACGTCTACGGCGACCCGACCAACACGTGTCGCCTCCATTCGTTCGTCAAGCTCAAGAAGGACTTCGAGGTTGAGCATTCGCAACAGTGTACGTTTGCGCCGTCGGCCGGTGACAAGCGCTTTACGCAGAACACGACACTCGAGGATGGCACGGAGCACGGCAAGGTCTTCTGGTGGACCAAGCTCAACCCGAAGAACAACAACGCCATGCTCCCAGAAGGTGCCGTCTGCAGGTCGATCGACGCGAGCGAAAAGGGCACGTGCATCAACGGCTTTGGCACCGGCAACTACCGCTTCACGACCTTCAAGGAGTCGGCGTTCGTCTTCCTCTACACGATCTACGCCATCTGCTTTGGGCTGCTTATCCTCTGGGGAGCCATCCGCGTTGCCTCGTCCACCGCGAACAAGTCGACCGCGTCGGTGCCGTTCGCGGTCGCGATCAACGGCGATGATGACGGCAGCAAGAAGCTGCTGGACAACCGCGGCGGCCCGGAGACCCCGGGTCTGACCAAGGGCCCGTCGCTCGCCATGCGCGCCACGGAAGTGCAGCTTCGCCACAACGTCGAGGACGTGGAGCAGAAGGGGTACTCGACGTCCATCGTCGGCAAGATCGTGTTCGCCTACTTCATCCTCATGACGATCTTCCTCAACATTCCGATCATCCTCACGATTCGTGACAACACGGGCAAGTTCGCTGGCAAGGGCGGCTACGACTCGTGGTTCGACCCCGTGAACGTGATCATCAAGGTGTTCATCGCGCTCTGGGTGATTACATCCGTGTGGTTAGCCGTCGTGGTGATCTACAGCGACAAGCTCATCAACTTCTTCCGCGTGCCGACGTCGCTCGCGCAGTGCAACCGCGTGACGCTCTTCAAGCCAGAGGAGTCGGAGGTGCTGCTCGCGGACCGCTCGGGCATCTCGCAGCTCGTGATCAAGGTCGAGAAGTTCCTGTTCCCGAACGCCCGCCAGGGTTACGAGGCCACTGTCCCAGTGTTCTTCACGGCCGATGGCGCGCGCTACCTGGAGTTCCAGCACCTGCGCTACACGTTCGACGAAGTCGAGGGTAAGTTCATCCCGGGCTCGGTTGTGCTTGGCGACTCGTACGACCGCATCCTCGCGGACTCGGAGGGCCTCACCACGGCGGAACACACGCGCCGTCTCGACATTGTCGGCCGCAACGCCATCGAAGTGGAGATGCCGTCGATCGCCAAGTCGCTGGTGGACGAGTTCTTTTCGTTCTTCTACATCTACCAGCTCATGTGCTACTACGTCTGGTATTTCACCGACTACACATGGGTGGCTGCCTTGAACACGGTCGTGATCGTTCTCGCCGCTGGCGTCAACATCTTCGCTAAGCGCGGCATGTTCGAGTCGATCGTCAAGATGACCCACTACAAGACCGACGTGACTGTCAAGCGTAATGACAAGTGGGTCGTCGTTCCATCGACTGACCTCGTGCCAGGTGACCTCGTCAAGGTGACGGAGAATTGGACCGTGCCGTGCGACCTCGTGGTCGTCAAGGGCGCCACTGTCTGCGACGAGTCGATGCTCACGGGCGAGTCCATGCCAGTGCAGAAGTTCCCAGTGCCAAGCGACTCGACCGACCTCTACTCGGCCGAGGGTGCCGGCAAGAAGTACACGCTCTTCTCGGGCACCAAGACGCTCGCGTCGGGCCGTGAGGAGGATATCCTCGCTGTCGTCCAGTCGACCGGTGCCCACACGAGCCGCGGTCAGCTTGTGCAGGCCATCCTGTACCCAGCACCAATCAAGTTCAAGTACGACGAGCACCTTAAGGCCGTGTTCTCGTTCCTGTTTGTGTTCGGCTTCGTGGCCGCGTACCTCGCGATGAAGTTCTTGATGGATAACGCCGGTCTGAGCAACACGCTCTTTGCGTTCGTGTACGGCATGTTCATGTTCTCGGCCGTGCTCAATCCGCTGCTGCCCGTCGTGATCACGATCGGCCAGGTGAACGCCGCCAAGCGTCTCCAGAATAAGGACGTGTTCTGCCTCAATCCACAGCGCATCACACTCTGCGGTAAGGTGCGCGTGTTCTGCTTTGACAAGACCGGTACGATCACCAAGGAGGGCCTCGACTTCCGCGGATGTGTGCCTGTTGATGCCGCCGCCATCAAGTTCCTCCCGGAGGTGAACGATGTGACCGTTGCCACGCTCCCGGAGCTGATGAAGTTTAGCTTGGCGTCGACCCACGCGCTCGGCTCGCTCAATGGTGAGCTCGTCGGTAACGAGGTCGAGGTGAAGATGTTCAAGAGCACCCAGTGGAAGCTGATCGAGAGTGAGGGCCGCCTGCCGGTCGTTGAGTCGGCAGACGGCAAGGAGACGCTCGAGTTCGTCAAGCGCTTCGAGTTCGACCACCACCGCATGTCGATGAGCGTCGTTATGAAGCACACAGCCACGGGTAAGCTGTACGTGTTCTGCAAGGGCTCGTACGAGAAGATGCAGTCGGTGTCCAAGATTGAGTCGGTGCCAGCCAACTACACGGAGACCGCCGAGAAGCTCGCCAAGGACGGCTGCTACGTGCTCGGCATTGCGTTCAAGGAAGTCGGCCAGCTCACGGACGCTGAGCTCCAGGCGTTCCTGTCCAACCGCGACACCGTCGAGGAGGGTCTCTCGCTGCTGGGTCTGATCACATTCCGCAACGAACTGAAGGAAGACTCGCGCGACGCGCTCTTGACGCTGAAGCAGGGCGACATTCGCTCGGTGATGATTACCGGCGACAACGCCATGACGGGTTGCTTCATCGCTCGCGCCAGTGGCATGGTTGACGCGGAGTCGAGCGTGATCCTCGGTGACATGGTCACGGATGCCGAGATCGGCGCCTCGCTTGTGTGGAAGGACGTGGACTCGCAGGTTGTGTACTCGACCGAGCAGATTGCGGACTTCATCAAGTTCAACAGCACGGTCGAGCTCGCGGTGACCGGCAAGGCGTTTGACTACCTGGTCAAGATGGGCGAGATCGAGGCCCTGCTGCTCAACATCCGCATCTTCAGCCGCATGACTCCGGCCGGCAAGGTCGAGTGCGTCAAGCTCCACATGGCTGCTGGCGCTGTCACAGGCATGTGCGGCGACGGTGGCAACGACTGCGGTGCGCTCCGTATCGCCCACGTCGGTGTGGCCCTCAGCGACGCCGAGGCCTCGGTCGTGTCTCCGTTCACGAGCAAGACCCGCTCTCTCCAGTCGATCGTTGACCTGGTGCTCGAGGGCCGTGGCGCTCTGGCGACGTCGTTCGGCAGCGTCAAGTACCTCATCATGTACGGTCTCATCGGCATCGGCTGCCGCTTCGTGATGTACTACAACGGCGTGTTCATCTCGCAGTTCGGCTTCATGTACCTCGACGGCGCGATCCTCGTGGGTCTCTCGTACGGCATCACGCGCTCGCGCCCGCTGAAGACGCTCGGCACGCAGCGCCCGACGTCGAGCCTCGTGGGTCCAACCACGCTGTGCTCGCTCATCGGTGCCTGGGTCATCCACGCGCTCTTCCTGTTCGGCGGCATCCGCTACGTCATGGGCCAGGTCTGGTACTGCCCGTTCTCGCCTGCCGACGTCAACCTCGTGCAGTGGTGGCAGCTGCAGGACAGCAACCTGGGCTCGAGCCTCTGGTTCCTCATCTGCTGGCAGCAGATGGTCACGGGCATCACGATGACGCTCGGCTCCAAGTTCCGCCGTCCGGTGTGGCGCAACTTTTTCCTCGTGTTCTACTACCTGCTGCTCGCCGTCGTGCTGTGCATCCTGTTCCTGGGCCCGCCGACGCGCTTCACGGACCAGTTCCGTGTCGCCTCGAGCACGAACGTCGTGTCGCTGCCGGACATGCCACTGCCGGTCTCGTTCCGCTGGGAGCTCTTCGGCATCGGCATGGCCAACACGGTCACGGCGGTCCTGTACGAGAAGTTCATCGTGCTCGGCCCTGTGCGCGACTACTTCCGCGCCAAGTACCACAAGGACGTGCTCCCACTCAAGTTGTAAGCAACTGCGGAAGTCGACATCTCTTCTTCTATAAGTACGGCCAGATGCAAGTCGTAGCGAACGCGTGTGCGTAGCAATCACCATGGAGCGGACAGAAAGCCCCAGCTTGATATTGTTTCTTGTTCAATACTACCACATCAATTCTTTTTCATCACTCTTCTTTTCGTTCTTCCATGGTTCATCGGCATTGCGGACCCGCCATCGCAGTTGCGTGATCCGCTAAAGGCACCATGCGCTGGGTTCTGTCATGCGAAACCTTGGTGGCTTCGAGTCAATAGGACATCGTAGGGCTGGTGGTAGCCACCAGCGACTTCTCGAGTCGTTCGATTTTACATTCAGAAATGCCTGTAATTGGTCGGATCTCCTCGAGAAGGTTTTGAGTTTTGTTGTTGCTGCCGACACTTCAAGCTTGGGTTGCTGCACCACCGGCACTGTTACGGCATGATGAATCGAGGATCGCTAGCCATACTGGGCTCGGCCGGATCTTCTTCTCAAGTGTTCGAGATAAGCTTCTCACTCCACCAATATCCATCCAATCGACTGCCTTCTTGCGGCTTCGAGAGTCGTATCCCAACTATCAACCTTCTCTTCTATTCATTCATTCCCGAGAGCTATTCCTAGTGCGCAAAAGATCTCGGACCTGAGCTCTCGTGCTTTTGATGCGCATCAATTGCGGCGGGTCTCATAGCCATCGACGACAGCCGCATGCATGCACGTGGATTCAAATTTAGACTCGAGGCACCTTGAGGCGATCTTTAGCTCAGGGTGGGTCACATCGATGCTAGAAATAGTTTGCTGACCTGATAGACTTGGCTCTCAGACACGGTGATGATCTACGCGAAGCTTCAAGCGCGCTTAGTGGTACCTTGGGCTCGAGTTATCTCTGCTCAATTGGAAAGAGACGACGCAGCTGCGAGTTGCTCCAAGTCATCGACGCAGCCTTTTCCGATGTCGCCAGCGACCAAGGCCCCCGAGCGCTACGACACCCCCGACGGAGATGACGAAGAAGTCGAGATCGAGATCCGAAGCGCAGCGGCCGGCGGTGGCGGCCACTCGAAGAGCGGCGATGGTGCACAGAAAACCATGTGGCTACCACAGGAGTCAAACGCGCTCGAGTACAATGGCGAAGTGCTGCCGGACACGCCCATGAGCATGAAGCAGCGCATGCGCAATTTCCTCCGGCTGCCGAACACGGCGATCAAGGAGACCTGGAGCCGTTTGGACATCTCGGACGAAGGCATCTGCGAGCAGGAGGAGTACGGCGAGGCGCGCGACGGCGTCTTCTGGAAGTACGTGCATGAGACGCTCTTTGGCAGCAACACGATGCACGGCCAGCTCTGCGGCGTCATCCTGCTATTGATGATCGCGGCGAGCGTCATCCTCGGTGAGTACTGTTACTACCACCTGCATTGCCGCGAGGAGGCTCCGAAGTTAACTAAACTCGTCTCTTTTTGTGTGAACACCTACAGCCATCATGGATAGCGTGCACCACATCCGCGCGGAACACGGCGACTTCATCTACGGCTGCGAAGTGATCTTCACGATCGTCTTCTCGGTCGAGTACGTGCTGCGCGTGAGCTGCCTGCGCCGGCCGCGCGAGTACTTCTGCAGCGCCATGGGCATCGTCGACATCTCATCCATCGTGCCGACCTTCATCAGTACGTGTTATCTATCTCCGCTAACTTTGCTCAGGTCGCCCTGTGAGCTTGAAGAGTACTAACACTGTCTTGTGCTCACCAGCGTTCTTCCTCCCACCTGCCCGCCCACTGGCTGACCTGGCGACGCTGCGCATCTTCCGCGTAATCCGAGTCTTCCGTGTGCTACGCCTCGTTCGCTTCGTCGACGCGGCCCGCGCACTCAACGAGAACATCGACGCCAACAAGATGCGCGTGGCAGTATTCATGTTCACCGTCTTCTCGATGATTGTCGTCATCGGGTGCACGATGTACCTGATCGAAGGCGAGGAGAACGGGTTCTCCAACATCCCTGTAAGCCTCTACTGGGCCGTCGTGACACTCACGACCGTCGGCTATGGCGACATCGCGCCGCAGACTGTCCCAGGCCGCCTCATCGCCGCTGTCGTCATGTTCACCGGTTACGGCGTCATCGCGTGTCCGCTCGTGCTCAACACGCAGACCGAAGAGGAAGCGCTGCGCCTCAACTGCGAGTGCGTGCGCTGTTTCCGCGGGCTCCACCAGCAGGACTCGAACTTCTGTCGCCACTGCGGCGCGGCGCTGCGACTACCGTCCAAGGTCAAGAAGTCCAAGAAGAAGAAAGCAGCGATGATCGCGCCTCTGGACAACGAGGTCTCGCTGGCAGACAGTGCTCAAGAGCTGCGTGAGCCTCGTGCTAGCCGCAGCGACGATGGAAGTCGAACGAGCAGCCGGTACGAATCGCAAGGCAAGGAGGAGAAACTGCGATTCAGCAACGACGACGAAGAGAGAGAAGTGAAGAAGCATGCGCTCACGGGACACGAGGCCAGCATGTGAGCTCCGCGAGGGTCTCATTTGTATCCATTTCAAATCCAAATATACACGACCGATTTGATTTTATCAGAGCTGGTGGCACTTACAGGACCTCCAAACCTACCTTGGACATTTTGCTTCGTCGAAGAGCATCATTTCGAGCAGAGGTACCATCTGCCCGATTGTTAGTCGTACACGATAGCCGACTTATGAGCAAGTCTTTTCAAGTTCCGATCTCTTACCAGAGGGCACGGATGTTGGAGCGAAGATATGGTACTTCGTATTCTTGTAAAACCTCATGGCCAATGTCGTTGCCAATCGATTTGCAAACACTTTCGTCAGTCACTGCACAATACCTCTCGCACCAAACAACTTCTTCAGTACGTACTCCACGTCAAGTGTCTCGATCTGGAATCCATAGCGCAGCGCAGAACCGATTGCCGCAAAGTGTTTCACGCCGAGATCATTCGAGCCAATGTCCAGCGTTTTCAAATTCACGTTGCAAGCTGCAGCAGTGACAATGAACAGCCTGTCGTTACTGTCAGTCGATATTTGCCGCTGCTTGAAATGCTTGACCGCTACTCGCTCAATCTGGTAGACTGCACGGCTTTTCGTGAAGATGTCTGCTAGCACTGCTAGTTGAGCGGCCTTCGCTTCGAGGTCGCTCGTTTCGAGCTCAGCCACAGCAAATGCTGCGTTGGACTGGCATAGACGCAGTCAAGCATGTCTTCAAAGCGACGCATGTAGCCGAGCAGTAACTTGGTTGTGGTATATTCACCACCGAATGCAATGCCGACGCGGATCTTGTTTGGCGCAAATGGCGTGCGCTATTGAACGAGCTCGTCGTCCATCATGTGGTCGGGTGGGGTCGTCAAGAAGTGGGCGACAGCGTCCAGGTGCATCTTGGTCGTTTGGCCTCTGCGGTGCAGCTCGAGCCTGAACGTCGGGAAGCTCACGTCCTCGATCATCCACAGGTACTGGGCGACATGCCTGCACTTTGCTCTCTAAAGTCGTCGGTGTCCCTGATCATCCTGGAAATCAGGATGTATCGCCAGAACTGCTTCTTGAGTTCAAGGTACTTGCTGAACCGGAACGAGTGCGCCAGCACGCCTGAGCTTGAAGACCAGTACCTTTTCCAGCGCTGTGTTGATAGACACCGAACGGCAGATGCGCTCGCTCTCGCGTGCGAGGGCGGCGGTGGCGGTGATGCTGGTGCTGCTACTAACCCAGGCTTGCGAGTAAATCTCGTAGGCAAGTCCAGTTTGACAACGTGCTGCTCCTGCTTGCAATACTTCGAGACGCTTGAAAATGGTACAGCTCGCCTTCGTCTTCGTTTTTATATCTAATGGCTGAACCAACCGCCGCCAATTGTCATGCCAATTATGGGAAGCTTGCGAAGCCATCCTACTACACTGGCACTCGGAGCCATCGCCTCGAAGTGCCAAGTCTCCTCGACTTTTAGCGTAGTGGCTATCGCGCGATCTGTTTCATTCGTGCCTTGTACTCATTGCTTCTGGACCCAGAGGACGTTAAACATGTACTAGTAAAGGTGCTGGCTAAATCCGACATCCTCGGCTCGAGTGGGAGCGGAACCAGCGATGACTGAGCAATTGAGGCTATTCACCTCAACACTCAATCAACTTGTCATTCCTTATCATCCCCTGTGTCCGCTGTGTTCGCGCGAAAGCCTGCGGCCGATCTTTGTGGCCCTGCAGTTGGTACTGGAAGATCTC